>DF360408.1:31501-56665 GCA_000787875.1 Solanum virginianum | reverse complement strand
AAGTTGACCGTTAGGTAATCCTACCGTCCAATGATCAGCCTTCATGGAATTAACAAGATAATCACTATTACCGGTAATGTGGTGCGTAGCTCTGCTATTAATGATCCACGAATAAATGTTATTTTTATCAGTCATGCGAGCAACAGGTTTAGCATCGAAATTAATTAGATTAACATGATATGTTGTCCTGCTATCAACAATCCACGAACGAACATCACTCTTACCGGTCATGCGATCAACAGGTTTAGCGTCAGAATTAATTAAATTGAGTTGCGATAGCTCTTTGCGATTTAAGGAAGCAGTTCTTTGTGGTTGATTCAATCTTCCAGGAAAGTCACCTGAAGTCCTCTGACTTTGGGTAGCCATATTAACAGCAGGAATGTTGGCAGGGACTTCGTATCCCCCCAGCAGTAATAGCACTGCCTGAACCTTTTCAGGTGAAATGGCATCAAAACCATAAACTTTTCCTTGAAATGACAGCGTAAGTTGATCGGAAGGGGGATAATACAAGGCGTTATGAGAAGCTCATTCCACACCATTCATCGCAGTAGCCTCCATGGACCCACCGGCGCTGCCGTTTAAATCACTGGCTCATCATCGAGCAGTTCGCTGCAGTTGCAGATCTGTCCTGGTCACGTGCTGATAGTGGTTCGATTCGGCAGTCTAGATCGGCAGTCGTCTGGACTGGATCGGTCGCCAGACTGGTTCATCTGGTCTAGTCGACTTCAGCAGTCGTTTGGACTGCAGTAGTCATCGCCGGACTGGTTCAGCAGTCTGGATCGACAATCGTCTGGACTGGATCGGTCGCCAGACTGGTTCATCTGGTCTAGTCGACTTCAGCAGTCGTTTGGACTGCAGTAGTCATCGCCGGACTGGTTCAGCAGTCTGGATCGACAATCGTCTGGACTGGATCGGTCGCCAGACTGGTTCATCTGGTCTGGTCTGGTTGACTTTAGCAGTCGTTTGGACTGCACTGGTCTTTGGACTAGTTTTCCGTCATCTGCTTTACGTTATTTGATTCTGATGCATCACGGTCAGCAGTCATCTGAACAGCACTGGTCTTTGGACTGGTTTTCCATTGTCTACTTCACGTCGTCTGATTTCGATGCGTTGCGGTCAATAGTAAACAACATTTCTATAGTTCACGTCATCTGGACTAGATCGACAGTTCACGTCGTCTGGTCTGGTCGACGTCAGGGTAAATTGTCGATCAAAAAATATACCAGACAATTCGGCGTTGGGGTATTTTACTCGCAAGATGTACCTCAAGCGGCGTACTCAGATACCATGCTAAGACCCGCAATTAGGGTGTGAAAACCTTCTCTATTATGTATGATTAAGGGTATATTTATACAAGAGTGACATGGACCCAAACCTCAGGAAAACAGGAAAGAGAATATACAACTACCATATTAACCTACAGAATATACAGTTACCATGTTAACCTAAACATTACCATATTAACCTTAACATATTTGAAAGATCAATTTTACTCTTCTTTATCCTATTGAATTATAGCATACTCTCAATCCTCACCTTTTATTAATTAGCTTATCCTTTATTTTGTACAAAAATATTTTTAATCTAAAAAAGGGAAAAGGTAAAATAAAAATCTCCTTACATAGGACAAAGTTGACCCTTCTTCGCATAAAAATAAGACAAAAAGCTGTGTATAGTAGTTTTTCCAGAAAAAAAAGAGGAGGGGTTAGGGTTGGGTTAGGAAAATGGAGAGGGAATTACAATTTGGCGAATCGAACTCTTATCAATAAGGTTTGTGTAGATATGCTTCAATCTCTCTTGGAAGATTTGTATATACCCATCTGTAAGCAGGAAAGCTTGTTTTTGTTCTTGATTTTTTCATGTTTCTGGTTAAAGCCCGTGACTTTATCTTAATTGTTGTTTTCTTTATCTTTTGTTTTGGGGTTCTTAATTTTTATTTTTTGATATCTTTTAAACTGCAAGCTGTGATTGATTGTGAGGAAACTTTTATCATTTCTTAGATAGAGTTTGAAAACAAAGTTAATAGTTGTGTATTTCTCTATTACTAAATTTACTTGTGTATTGAAAATGTTTAGTCTAGGAAGAACATATTTATTCAGGGAAAATTTGTCTTGGATATATCATGCATGTTCCAAAGAAATTTTTTATCTGTTGTTCTGGTCTTTGTCTGATTTTTTTAATCTTCTTATTTACAGGAAGTCAAAAACAATCGAATCTTCTCTGTTGCTGGCATGTGGAAAAAATAAGTTCGTTTAATTTTCTTATTTGAAGAGGACTTGGATCCACATCACTTTTGAGCAGAAGAAGCGGCCTTCCATTGAAATCCTTCCGGATGGATGCCTCTTTGAAGTATTCAAACATCATCTCGATAGCCAAGAGAGAAGTGCTTGTGCGTGTGTTTCCAAGCACTGGCTTACTCTTTTAAGAAGCATCCCTAGGGGTGATACATTTTCCTCTGAACCCAGTGGTGTGGATGGTGAGAGATATCTTACCAAGTTCCTTATTGGTAGGAAAGCCACATATATCAAACTTGCTGCCATTGCTTTTGGATCTACTTAGCTAAGCTATAATTTTGAGGAATAATGTTCGGCATGGTGTGATTGATGCTGGTCTCAAGGCTGTCGCTTGAGGTTGCCCTACACTTAAAGATCTTTCTTTATGGAGTGTGTCTTTTTTTAATGATGAAGGATTACTGAGATTGGCTTAGCTAATATCTCTGGCTACTCCGTTATTTCTGGCCTTGCTATGGGTATGGAGGCTATATCTTCTCAAGCTTGTGGTACTAAGATATGGCCTCTTATGGGTCAAACTCTTCAACGTACAATCTTGATTCTACCTTTTGTATCCATTCTCATTTCTCTCTTGTGGCTAAAGATTGAATTTGTATTTCTTTTCTTTGGACAAGATCCAACCATTTCATCAATTGCTTCAACTTATGTCTCTCTATCTCCCTAATCTTTTCTTTCAATCTATTAACAATCTTCTCAAAATCTACTTTCAAACTCAAAATGTTACATTCCTCGTTACTTTTAGTGCTACTTTTTCAGTTGCTCTACATGCTCCTATTAACTATTTCCTTATATATTAACTTGGCCTTGGGATTAAAGGTGCTACAATGGCTATGGTGATAACTGATTTCGATCTACTTCTTGTTCTTTTTCTTTATGTTATTTTTCTAGGGTTTATATAAAATCTTGGCAAGGTTGGTCAGCTAAATGCTTTCATGGGTCAAAACCAATTTTGGTTCTTATTTTCCCTATCTATCTCTGTAATGCTTAGAGTGGTGTTGTATGAACTGATGATATTGATATCAGGGGTTCTTTTTAATGCTTCAAAGGCAGTGTCTACTATGGGAATGTTAAAGGCGTACAACATCAGCTGCTACTTTTTAGGTTGACTAAGTCTATAGTATAGCTATGTTTTAGTTTTCAGTTAAGACTTTATTATTTTTATCTTGAGATATAATCTATGTTTCTTGTAAACTATAGATGTGATTCCTTACATTTAGGAGAACTTGTTTAGTGGAACCACAATAGTGGTTTAGTGAGATAATGACTCTTCTGAAATATGTAAACCTATATATAAGGCTACTAAGCCTACTAATAAAATATCCAACCTTATTCTCTGCATATTGTAATCATATATTTGCTGTCTTTTGATCCTCCTAGTATTTTTACTTTTAACTATTTGAGTTTTTTATTTTGTTGTGTTCATCAGTTGGTATCCGAGCCAGGTTCTTTCAGAATCACTTACCATAGCTTTTCCTGATTTGTGTTGGTTGTTTTTTCTTTACTGTTGACACAATAACGGACCTACTAGTTGTCGGCTGTATGAAAAAACTTAACAACAACAACTACAGTACATGGTCCACTTGCATAATGTCTTATATGCAAGGGCAAGATCTATGGGAGATTGTGAACGGCAATAATATGACACAACCAGAAGCAAAAGATGCAAACAGCATGCTGCGTAAGTGGAAGATAAATGCAGGAAAGGCTATGTTTGCTTTGAACACAACAACGCTGGCATGGGATACATTTTCCAAGCTATTTTCAAAGAAAAATGACATGAGGCTTCAGCTCTACGAGAGTGAATTACTCTCAACAATACAACACAATATGACAATTGCACAATACTTTCATAAGGTGAAGATGCTATCTCGAGAGATTTCAGAATTAGATCCACAAGCTCCAATTGCAGAGATGAGAATGAAGCGGATCAATATCCATGGTCTAAAGCCTAAATATAGAGGCTTTATTACTGCTGTACAGGGATGGAAAAATCAGTTGTTACTTGTGAAATTTGAGAATTTGCTAGCAGGACAGGAAGCCTTGGCAAAGCAAATGAGTGGAGTTTCACAAAAAGGCGAGGAGGAAGCGCTCTATGTCAACAAAAGTAGAGGAAACTCCAAGCTGTACAATGTAGGTGGGATAAAAAGAAATGATGATAAGGTGAAAAATCATCAGGGAGAGGGAAGCTATCGTCCAGAGGAAGCTTCAAAGAATCAATAGGGCAAAAATAAGAGGTTTGAAGGGAAGTGTCACAACTGTGGAAAGAAGGGCCATAAATCAAAGTTTTGTTGGTTCAATAAAAAGTCTGTTAAGAGCAATGCTGCTGCCACTTCTGGCTCAAAAGAAAATAGTAAAGATGTCTAGGATGCTGAAGCACTCTTTGCAGTTGAACAAGGGGAGTTGGCCTTGATAGTAACAACCTCTAAACAGATTGACTACGAGAATGACTGGATTGTTGATTCGGGGTGCTCAAACCATATGACTTCTGATAAGGAGAAGCTGCAAAATCTATTCGAGTACAAGGGAAGCCGTGAGGTGGTGACAACTGATGACACAAAACTATCGATAGCTCATATCGGTAAGGCTATAGTGTCTTCAAATAATTGTGGTGATTAGATGTTGCTCCAAAATGTGTATCATGTACCAGGTATAAAAAAAAAATCTTCTTTCGATAGCACAATTAACATCTTTAGGTCACTTTGTTCTATTTGGTCAAGAAGATGTAAGGATATTTCATGATCTAGAGATTAAAGAAGAGCCAATAATAAAGGGACAAAGATTGAATTATGTCTATGTAGTGTCGGTAGGAACCGTATATATACACAAGACAAGGAAGAATGAAACTGCAGACTCATGGTATATGCGGTTGAGTCACGTTAGCTACTCGAAACTTAGTATCATGATAAAAAATTTGATATTGAAGGGTCTTCCCAAACTTTTAGTAAGGTCAGATATGATATGTGCGGGATGCTAGTATGGTAAAGCACATCAGCTTCCGTATGAGGAGTCCGAATATAGGGCTAAGGAACCATTAGAGTTAATTCACTCAGATGTGTTTGGACCAGTCAAACAAGTCTCTGTTGGTGGGATGAAATATATGTTGATCTTAATTGATGATTTGTCCAGGTACGTGTGGGTTTATTTTTTGAAGGACAAGTCTGATACATTTTCAATGTTTAAAGAGTTCAAAAAGGCTACTGAAGCAGAAATTGGTAAGAATATTCTTTCCCTGCTAACTGAAAATGATGGAGAATATACCTCATATGAATTTGATAAATTTCTTCGAAAATATCGAATAAATCATCAATTTCCATGTCCAAATATACTGCAGTAAAATGGCATAGCAGAAAGGTGAAATAGATACCTAGCAGAAATTTGTCAGAGCATGATTCATGCAAAAAATGTTCCTGGATAATTTTGGGCAGAAGCTATGAAGACTGTGGCCTTTGTAATCAATAGACTTCCTCAACAAAGGTTAAGTTTTCTTTCACCTTTTGAGATGTTGTGGAAGATGAAACCTTTAGTTGGCTATTTTCGTGTTTTTAGATATGTTTGCTATGTATTTGTAGCTAATCATTTACGTAGCACGATGGATAAAAAGGCTATTAGGTGTATTTTTGTAGGGTATGATAGTCAATGAAAAGGGTGGCTTTGTTGTGATCCAATAACGGGTAAGTGTTACACTTCTCGGAATGTGGTATTTGATGAAGCTTCTTTATGGTGGTCTTTAAATAAGGAACTGCTGCTAGATTCAGATGCTCTCAAAGATGTATTGGACTTGTCTCACATCCTGTTGAGTCTAGATGAAGTTGAAGATGAAGCTATTGAAGATTATGTTGAAGAAGGCATGACTCAAAAACCTTGGCAAACTGGTTTGTACCAACAACCAAGTGAAGAAGGTGAGTTAAGTGGAGCAAACACACCACTTAGACTTAGAAGGTCAGCAAGGATCAGAAAGCAGAATCCCAAGTATGCCAATGTTGCCATAGTAGAAGTAGAAGATGAAAGAGAACCAGAGACTTTTGAGGAGGCATTCCAGAATCCGAAGTGGATTAAAGCTATGGAGGAGGAAATAGCTGTGCTGGAATTTAAATCAAACTTGGGAGCTTGTGGTAAAATGGAATGATGTCAAACCCATTTCCTGTAAATGGATTTACAAGATAAAGCGTCACACAAATGGATCAATTGAAAGGCACAAAGTTTGTCTTGTAGCCTGAGTTTTTTCTCAGTAATATGTACTAGATTATGATGAAACGTTTAGTCCAGTAGTAAAACTTACTGCTGTGCTGATTCTACTTGCACTTGCGGCCAGTAAGGATTGGAATCTTTGGTAGATGGATGTATAGAATGCATTTTTGCATGGAGAGCTGGATTGGGAGATCTACATGTGTCAACCAATGGGTTTTCAAAGTTAAGATCATCCAGATTATGTTTGTAAGCTTCGAAAGGCGTTATATGGATTGAAGCAAGCTCCAAGGGCTTTGTATGGTAAGATCTCTGAATTTCTTACTCATATTGGTTATTCAGTAGCACTGGCAGATTCTAGCTTGTTTGTGAATATTACTGACAGAAAACTAGCTATTGTGCTAGTATATGTGGATGATCTAATCCTGACAGGAGATTGTGAAGAAGAAATTCTCCAAACTAAGAAGAATTTGTCAGTTCGCTTCCAGATGAATGAACTGGGACAGCTTAATCATTTTCTTGGCTTGGAGGTTGATCTTAATGAAGAAGGAATCTGTTTCCATTAGAGAAAATATTCCAAAGATCTGCTGAAGAAGTTTGGAATGTTTAATTGCAAACCATTCTCAACATCTTTGGAGCCAAATGCTAAGATGTGTGCACATGAAGGAAAAGATTTGGAAGATGTGACGATGTATCGACAATTGGTAGGTAGTCTGATTTATTTAACTCAAGACTAGATCTGATATCTCCTTTGCAGTTAGTGTAATGAGACGCAACATGCACAATCCAAAGAAGTACCACATGGAGGCTGTTCAAAGAATACTAAGATATGTGAAAAGTATGATTGATTATAGTCTTTTGTACAAGAAAGGTGAAGAATGCAAGTTAGTTGGATACTGTGATTCTGACTATGGAGGGGATCGTGATACCCATCATTCAACTACTAGTTTTATGTTTAAGCTTGGAACTATAGCAATCTCCTGGTGCAGAAAAAGGCAACCAACAGTGTCGCTATCAACAACAGAAGCAGAGTATAGGGCAACAGCAGTTGCAGCTCAAAAAAGTACATGGGTTATACAGTTGATGAAAAACTTGCAACAACCAGTCGAACACACAGTTCACTTGTACTGTGACAATCAATCAGCGATTTTCTTGGCTGAAAATCCTATGTTTCATGCAAGGACTAAGCATGTTGAAATACATTCTCACTTATTAGCGAAAAAGTGTTGCAAGGAGAGATTGACCTTGAGCATATCAAAACATAGCAACAAATCGCAGATGTGTTCACAAAATGCATAAGTATCAATAAGTTCCAAAGTTTATGTCAGCAGATGGGCATGGTTAAGACAAAAGCTGATGTCAAGAGGGAGTGTTAAAGGCATACGACATCAGCCGCTACCTTTTAGGTTGACTAAGTCTATAGTATAGCTATGTTTTAGTTTTCAGTTAGGACTTTGTTATTTTTATCTTGAGATATAATCTCTGTTTCTCGTAGTACTGCAGATATGATTCCTTATGTTTAGGAGAACTTGTTTAGTGGAACCACAATAGTGGTTTAGTGGGATAATGACTCTCCTGATATATGTAAGCCTATATATAAGGCTATTAAGTGTATTAATAAAATATCTTGCCTTATTCTCTGCAAATTATAATCATATATTTCCTGTGTTTTGATCCTCTTGGTAGTTTTACTTTCAACTATTTGAGTTTTCTATTTTATTGAGTTTATCAGGGAATTCTCATATAGCAACTTCACTTCCTTATATATTTCCATCAGCATTAAGGTTAGCCGTTTCTACAAGAGTTGGGAGCAAATAGGCCTAATAAAGCAAAAACTTCATGTCATGTAGCATTTGTGTGAGCTATGCTTACAAGATTCCTAGCAATATTATTTATGAAAACATCAAGAACTTGGGGCAAGGCGTTTACAAAAGACAAGTCAATTTTATAGCTGACAGTAGCAACAATACCGGTGGTGGGGTTGTGTGAATCAGGCAACTAGCAACAGATCACCCATTATGGTGCTTTGAGGGGTTTTGCAAGGCCATCTCTGGTTGTTCACATAAACTAGGGGTCTTCCTATAGACTTGGGTTGCTTCTTACAATTGTAGTGGACTTTGTGATGGAGATGGGCTTGTTGGGGTTGTCCAATTCATGCAACCCCACCATCGGCATTGTCATTGCTGCCAGCCATAAAATTGACTCGTCTTTTCTAAAAGCCTTGCCCCAAGTTCTTCTTGATGTTGTCATAAATAGAATTCCTAGGAAGCTTGTAAATATAGCACACATAATTGCTACATGACATGAAGTCTTTGCTTTATTAGGCCTATTTGCCCCCAACTCTTGTAGAAATGGCTAAACTTAATGCTAATAGAAATATATAAGCAACTCAAGTTGCCTGTATGAGAATTCCCATAGTAGACACTGACTCTGAACCATTAAAAATAACCCCTGATAATAGTATTATCAGTTCATACACACCACTCTAAGCATACAGAGATACATAGTTCATACACACCATTCTAAGCATATAGAGATACATAGGGAAAACAAGAACGAGAATTGGTTTCCACCCATGAAAGCATTCAGCTTACCAACCTTGCCAAGATTTTCTATGAACCCTAGAAAATTAACATAAAGAAAAGAATGACAAATAGATTGAAATCAGCTATCACTATGACCATACTAGCAGCTTTAATCCCAAGCTGATAGATAAGGAAATAGTTGATAGGGGTATGTAGAGAAACTAAAAAAGCAGCACTAAAAGTAACAGGGAAGGTAACATTCCAAGTTCTCAATAGATTTTGAAAGGATTTATAATAGATTGACAGAAAAGATTAGGGAGACAAAAAGACAATAAGTTCAAGCAATTGATAAAATGGTTGAATCTTGGCTAAAGAAAAGGAGAATAGGTTCAATCTTTAGTCATAAGAGAGAAATAGGGATGGATAAAAATGACAGAATCAAGATTGTATGTTGGAGAGTTTGACCCATAAGAGGCCATTACTTAGTACCACAAGCTTGAGAAGATATAGCCTCCATACCCATAGCATAGCCAAAAAGAACAGAGTAGCCAGAGATATTAGCTATGCCAATTCTAATAATCCTTCATCACCAACAAAAGACATATTCCACAAGGAAAGATCTTTGAAAGTAGGGAAACCTTGAGTGATAGCCTTGAGACCAGCATTAGCCACACTATGCTGAAGGTTATTTCCCAAAAAAGATAGCTTAGCTAAGCCTCCACAATTTACAATTCCAAAAGCAATGGAAGAAAGTCAAATATTTATGTCTTTCCTACCAATGGCAGAAAGTCAAATATTTATGTCTTTCCTACCAACAAGGCACCTGGTAAGATATCCCTCACCATTTACACCATTAGGCTCGGAGGCAAATATATCATCCCTGGGGCTGCTACGTAAATGGGTAAGCTAGTGCTCAAAAACACAAGTACAAGCACTTCTCTCTTGGCTATTGTGATGGTGTACAAATACCTCAAAGAGGCATTCATCCAGAAGGATATCAATGGAAGACTACTTCTTCTACTCAAAAGCGATAGGGATCCGAGTCCTCTTCAAAGAAAGAAAATATACACATCTATTTTTTCCTCATGTTACCAACAGAGAGGATTATTCTAGACTTCCCAGAAATTAGAAGATTAAAAGCATTAGTTAAAGATCAGAATAGCCAATAAAATATTTCTTAGGAACATACATGATACACCCAAGACAAACTTTTCCTCAATAAATATGTTCTTCCTGGACTAAACATCTTCAATACACATAGCTAAATTTATATAAAGAGAAATAAACAAATGTTAGCTTTGTTTTCAAAATCTATCTAAGAAATGATAAAAGTTTTCTTCACAATCAATCACAACTTGCAGTTTAAAAGAGATTGAGAAATAAAAATTAAGAATCCCACAACAAAAGAGAAAGAAAAACAAATATCAAGATAACGTCATGGGCTTTAAGCAAAAACATGAAAAAATCAAGAACAAAAACAGTCTTCTCCAAACCTTCTAAGAGAGCTTGAAACACAGTTGCCCAAATCTTTTGGTAAGAATTCGATTTTGCAAATTATAATTTCTTCTCCATTTTCCCTAATCCTAACCCTACTCCCCCCCTTTTTTGAAAAAATAATATACATGACTTTTTGTCTTATTTTTATAGGAAGAAGGATTAACTCTGTCCTGGGTAAAAAGATTTTTATTTTACCATTCCTTTTAATTACATTAAAAATACTTTTGTAAAAAATAAAGGATAAGATTATTAATAAATGGTGAGAATGAAGATTATGCTATAATTGAATAGGATAAAGAAGACTAAAAATTGATCTTTTAAATAAAATTTGATCTTTTTGCTTTTATATGTATAACTTAATCCCTCAATGATTTTAAGCATATTAAAAATATTAGATAACCTATTTTATATCTTTGTCTGAATTTGAATTATAATAGTTCACACATTCATCTAATTCATTAGTTGGTAATTAGTTCATTATATTTTTCTTCACTATTTTCTTCTTTTTTGAGATAGATGCTTGAGTCGATGATCTTTTAGAAACAAAAAATAATAGATATCATCTACATCAAGCCATTGGTAGAGATTTACAGACATGCGAGCTACCAAATACATAGTACAAAAAAGGGGCCACCAAAATTATATGGCAAGATCTGGTAGATCTATGAAAGTAGTGTATATACAGATGAAGATCAGGATGGAGGAAGCTCAGCATCATCAACATGTGGGTTTTTACACTCACCACTTTCAAAGGAAAAAGAAGTTAAGAACAATCGACAAACCAACAAGGGAAAGAGGAGAAATACTTAATGCCAAGGTATACAAGCAGATCCTCCATATGAAGCAACGGGTATTTTCATCAATCTACCATCCATGGAAATGAAGAAGATTATCACAAAGGAAACAAAGAATCGATGAAATGGGAGAAGGGGAGACTCACTCAGCCAGAACAAAAGGATGACACGTCATCAGACATAGCTCGGAATCCAATAAAAAAAGTACTAAGAAGAAAAGTGACCTCCAGAAGTAAGCTATGGTGGTGGATGAAGAGAGAGTAGATAGACAGTCAAGTTGGGTGAGATAAAATGACAAGGAAAAGTCTAGAATAGGTCTTTGTACTTAGAGTAAATGGGCCAATTCTAAAAATTACTTTGGGGAAAAACTAATTTTTGAACTTTTGAGAAACAACTTTTTTTTACTCTCGAGAAATACTTATTTTCTCCACAAAACGTAGCCAATCACTTTTACCATTTCAGAATCTTGGTAAAGTATTCTATAAAAGTTAAAAGTCTTTAGAGAGAATGCACATTTATTTATTTAATTATGCCTTTCAACAAAAATTCTCACCTTCATAACAAAGACTTTGTTGACTCGCATGTAGAACTTTTTTGGGATAATGGGTTGCAGCGAAACTCAAACATCGGACATTTGATTTATATGTTATTATATTTAAATATGTGACCATCTATCAGAAAGTGTATCTGCAATTATTTAATTAAATTTGTCATTCAACCTAATCTATATAGAATTAATATTGGATTACTATCTCCACGTTATATGCTTTGTTTAAGAGAAGCTCCATTCTTTGTTTTGAATGGTTATTTAACACAATATAGAGGTTGTTGCTCATTAAGATATGGAACAAAGAAAGAAAAAAGAAAGATTGTCATAGATTTCCTTCTCAAGAAAGATTGTAATAGATTTCCTTCTCACTTTGGTATAACCCACAACTAAGGCTAGAATCTCAGTCTTTAAATAATTTTTCATGTTGTTTTTCATTGGTATGATGTTCAATGAGTCTGAGTTGGTCCAATATTTTTAGGAAAATCAAAGTGGAGTGGGAGTTGTTGAAGTTGATAAGCGGCATCATACTTATCAATATATTATTGAATGAGTAATGCTTCAGTAATAGATAAACTAGTATTTGATCCAATATACTTGAATTTTTCTTGAATGGATGATATGACATGATTCTTCTTTGATCTCCGAGAGATTGTTCATGGTGGATTTAGAGAAACATATCCTTTGTTAAGCATTAATCTGCATAATTATGAGGAGACAAATTCAACATATCCTGAGATGAAGGAGCATTGTAGCATATGTTTGGTAGGTGGCACCTAATTTCAAAAGTGTCACCCTCAACCCATTACTTTAAAAATACAAATTAACGATAAACAAATTTTGTAGCTAGACATAAATTCATTTTTATCCTATTTAGTGATGGAATATTTCAAAATTTTATTAGCAATGAACAATTTAGCAACAGCTTAGGAGGAGTATTCTGACCAAGAAGAACTTGCAAGAATTGATTGTGGCCATATTTACCATATTGATTGCCTCAAAGAGTGGAACATTATCAAGAACAATTGTCCCTTCTGCAAGAGGAAAGTGGTGGTTCTCTGCCATTTTCCATTGAGTATCCACGCGCATTCCTTTACTGCCTTCGGGCACAGTGAACTAATTTTGGTGGCCCATTTCTGCATCAAGTTATTTTTGCAAAGCTCAAAAAAGTTGACAAAAACTTTAAAACTAGGAATCTTTCTCAGTTTAAAGATACAATGGTCATTTAGTCTTTTCGATTAATGATATAGCTTAATGCATTTTTCTTGCTTGTTTGAGGTTAACCTCAATTTGGTTCTCATGTTGCATGTTTTGAATGGCTAATATCTGACATATTTGTTCTTAATTGATATTTCTTGTAGATTTTGGATACCTCCTTTATTGCCTCTACTTCATTTAGTCTTGATATAGTACTGACTATATTGTCCAGCTTGCTAGGTTATGTGTATTGGATCTTGAGTATGTTATTATTTAATTAAACTAGTTATCACTTCATCAGACATCCTTTTATAATTGGAATTGTTTGCTTATTTGTTTGCATAAATGTACTAGAAATTTAGCTAAAATTGTGTTCATAGTTATGAAATTGTAGTGTATCAAATTTTATGCAAATCTAACAAGTGCTTGATATGAAACTAAAGCTTCCTGCTTGGCTATTTTATCTTATACTCTAGACTTTCTAGATTTTTCCTAAATATAAATATCCAAGATATTAATCTATAAAATTCTAGAGAAAAGCGTGAGCAAACAATAGTTGTTGCTCAAAAGTACGTGTGTTTTAAATTTATTTGCCAAACACAAATTACTTTTCACCAAAACACTTTTCAAAATAAGTTAATTTTAAAAGTGTGATCAAACATGTTGTTAAATGAGATTGTAATACATTTCATTGGCAACTATGGAGCTAACGGCTAAAGATAATACATTTTACATTTTATATGCAAAAACATGTGCACATGAAATAAATCTCAATTGATAAGTTACATCATTCCAATTCATATTCATATAGACATAACCTACCTAAAGCATTGACGCTGGCATTCATATAGACATAATTCCAATTCATATTCATATTTATTAATTAAGTCTCAAATAAGTGACGATCTATCTTTCTCTTTGGCATAATGGTAATTTTATGTTAATGAAAATGTATTCACTACTCAGATACAAAGGAAGTGCATAATGTAGTGAAAAATATGATATTTTGAAAGGGTTGTTTTGGTCTTTACGAGGTCAAACCCAATGGAAGAAAAGTCTACGTGCCAATTTACTTGACTAGGAATTGAACTTATAATGCAAGCTAAATTTGTGGATTTCTAATTTTGCATTTCTTTTTTCATTTTCTCATTTTGTACTTTGAGCCCAAATTTGGCCACCTATAAGTGAATGGCCATTCTTCATTGCAGAAATCAATCAAAAACTCATGAAAAAATATTTTAAGAGTAGAAAGTTAAAAAAGAAATTATCTTAGATGTACTTGGAATCTCTGCTATTTCTTTATTAATATAAAGGCAGTTGTTTTCTAGTGGACACAGGATCATTCTAATCTTGACCACCTTAAATATTGTTGTGCTCCATTGTTTGTTTTTCCATGTTTCACTAAAAATTGGTATCTAACCCACAATTATGCCTGAGTATGATTTGTGGTTGCAATACAATCAAAATTTTCACATCATAAAAGATTTACTTTGATTTCTTTTATTTGTAAATACTTTCTAGTAGAAAAGGAAGAAGAAGTAACAGTAAATTCTATGAATTTGGAAATTAATGGATTTAGTGGATGCAACAACTTCAGTATCTGAAGATCCAGATGATGATGTTACTATGGAGGGAAGGTTCCATCCACACTATAGATGGAAAGTACGTCGGTGACACATTGGATTCTGAGAAGGAGAAGATTGAAGGAGATGCAACGAATATAATCCAAATATCCCTTGGACCTACAGGCTTTATGAATTAAGTACAAAGATCAAGGAGACAGTCGAACAATTATAAATAATAAGCTAGAAGGGATTTACCAAGATCAATCAATAACAATAAGAATGTTGTTACAATGATGTCTTCACATATTTTAGATGGAGTCAGGTTCGTTTGTTTTCAAGACCATCTAGGAATGTTCAATAAAGTTTTGCTGGCCTTACAAATTACAAAAATTTTTTAAAATAAAGAGATACTTGCATGTGTTTTTCTATTTTCAATGACTTCAAAATATTATGATATTGGGAATTCAATGATGTGTAGAAAGAAGCCTGTCACTTTTGAGAAAGTGCAGGAAGTACTTAACCATTTTGATCTACATAGGTATTTTGGTGGAGACAAAGATGACAAAGCTAGTAGGCTCTTTGTGAGAGGCTGTACTTGTCAATAGGTAAGGAGAGAATTAAAGTAAAAACCAAAGTCTCATGTGAATAAGAAGAATACAAAGTGTTAAGGATGTCATAAGAAGGGGCATTTTGAACAAGATTATCCTATGTCAACATTCAAAGAAAAGGCAAGTGCATCCGTTGTTGAGTATGTACGATGAATATGTAATAACAACATCATACCATATTAGAGTCTATGATAGTAAATGCATATTCGTCATGAGTTGTACTCTACATATGACATTTCGAAGTGATTGGTTTAGCAGCTATGAGACAAGTGGAGGAAACATAGTAATGGGAGATAATGCATCTTGTAAAATAGTTGGCACTGATTCTATTTGGGTTTTCTACCATGATGGAATCATGAGGTATATTACAGAAGTTTATAATGTTCCTGATCTAAAAAAGAATATGATCTCTTAGGTACTTTGGATAAACAAGACTATAAATACATGAGCGAAGGAGGAACTATGAAAGTGACTAAAGAATTTATCAAGTTGAAGGATTGCCTTTAGGCACTAGTAAGAAGAACCATTGTTGTCTCTGTTAATTAGTCTACAGTGAAGTTATTTGATGATGAAAAAGGCAAGATAATAAAATATGAGACTGGGTTATATGAGTGTACAAGGACCAGAGAAGTTGAGCAACCACAACTTTTTAAATGGTAAGAAGATCAACACAATTGAATTTTATAAGAATTGAATCCTAGGGAAGCAGAAGAAGGTCAACATCATTATTAGTTGTTAGCATTTGAACTGTTTTGATGATTTCATTTGCAGGATAATCAAAAAGAAAACCGAACGAAACTTCAGTTCTATAGCAAGAAAGAATGATCACACACAAAATCTGAGAAAGAAGGATAGAAGATCTCAGCCTCCAAAGGAAGGAAAGAAGAAGATTGGTAGATAATGCTGAAGATTATATCGCTAAAGTAAAGCCAATCAATTAGAATCTGATTGACAAACTGAAGAAGGGAAAGAAATCAAGACAAGTGTTGATTGAGGAACTAAAGAAGGAAAGACATCCAATCCAGATGGATGCATCCCCAATCAAGGATTTCCCCTTTAATATCCTTGATTGGAAGAAATCTCTTGGGTCATGTAAGCACCAAAATGGCTAGTTTCATACCTCCTATATTAGCCTTTTCCTATACTTAGTAGATTTTATTTTTGAGAAAATAACCTAGACTAAAAAAATCTACTACTCTACTCTACAAAGCATTATACTCTTGAGTGTGAACAATTGTAAAGAAAGAGAGAAAAAGAGTGAGATCTTCTAAAGAGAGAAAAAAAGTGAGATCTTCTAGGCTAGGCTTTCTTGAGAGGAGTTCAAAAGAAAATCTGATCTGCACATTAGAGCGAGAGACACATAGTTTGTAAACACCTTTTATTTGAACTATAAAGGAACCCTATTGACCTAAGGTGACTAGACTAGGCACCACATTGGTGATCCAAACTAGTATACATTGCTGTGTCTTTTACTTTTTGCTTTACTTTTAAGTTTCTATCTTAGTCGACTATCTCTTAAACTCAGTCAACTATCGACTAAAATTTCAATTCACCCCCTTCTTGACAATCAATTGGTATTAGATCAAGGTCTCACTTTATAAGTCTAACAACTTGTGAGAAAAGATCATAATGGCCAACTATCAAATTCCTGGCGCTATCCTTCAAGGTCATTCCTTGAATCGTCCTCCCTACTTCAATGACCAACACTACTCTCACCAGAAGGAAAAGTTCAAAATATTTATTCAATCCACCGACTATTAGGCTTGCCTAGTTATCAAGAAAGGTCCCAAAGTTATCCCTGACATATCTACTGATAAGCCTGTAGCTCTGGAGTCATTCAAAATCACCAAAGATCAATAGCAGGTCCTACAGACAAATACTAGAGCCATCATTCTTCTTTACTGTGCCATGAGTAGATCCGAGTATGACAAGATATCAACTTGTGAAATGGCAATGGTGATGTGGGACAAACTGGAGGTAACTTATGAAGGAACAGGAAAAGTTAAGAAGGCTCGTATAAATGCTCTAGTCAATGAGTATGAGCTGTTCAAGATGGCTGATGATGAAAATGTCAAAACCATGTTCTTCAAATTTGGCAAAATAGTAAGCAAACTGAAATCTCTTGGTATGGTGTATACAAATTCACTGCAAGTCATGAAACTGATTTAAAGTCTTCCCACAGCATAGGAAATTAAAGCTATGATTCTAGAAGATAGTGATCTGCAAAATACGACATAGATGAACTACGTGGAAACCTTATGTCTTATGAACATAATCACATTTAGTGATAAAAAAAGATGATAAGAAAAAATTAGTTGCTTTCAAAGCAGAAATTGCTACCGAAGAAGAGGAGCTAGATGAAACCAATAATGAGGGAATGACACTAATCATCTGAGCAGTCAGGTAGATGCTTAGACAACGGACACAAAGACCCCAATAGGAATCAAGGCAAAATGAGCGAAATGAAGATCGATGCTACCACTATGGAAGACCTGGACATATTAGTTAAAACTCTCCCGAGCTGAGAAGAAAAAAATCCCATAAAGACAGCAACTAAAAGTCACTAGGCGCATGGAGTGATGAAGAAGGATCTGAGGAAGATCCAGCTGAGACTGCTAATATCTTCTTCATGACACTTGGTTAAACCAGTGAGGTAAGAAACCCTAAGTGTCCTAATTGTTATAACCTTTAAAACACTATTAATATGCGATGTGCTATCAAAATTAGCATATTTGATACTTAAAACAAGGGATATTGTGAGTTCTTAATACCATTTTTTATGGTTTTGTATTTTTATTATAGAAAAGTTAGGTTGGCATAATTTTGAAGAAAAGTTGCAGATTTTGCTAAATCATAAGACATACAAGCTTACCTACGAGTCATAGCCCAAACTACGAGTCATAGGGTGAGTCGTAGCAAAACATAGAGACTAAAAATCAGAAATCTACTAAGTGGAGGTGACCTCTACGAGGACATCCTATGAGTCATAAGTTTTACTATGACTCATATAGATAGACTCGTAGCAGGAATCAGAGAGCCAAAATGTTAGACAAAAAACCTGAAGGCCTAGACTACGAGAGAAACATACGAGTCATAGCCTAAGCTATGACTCATACCAATGGGTTGTACCAAGTGAGTCCACAATGCCAAGAACCTAATACGAGACCCTGATTATGAATCGTAGGCCATCCTATGAGTCGTACCTGCGAGGCTTACTAGCTGCTAGCTGTCTTTTCTGTGTAATTTTTAGGGTTAATTTGTAAACACTATATATAGTTTAAGTTAGGGTTTTATTCATGAGATTTTAAAATAGAGAAGAAATTATCATCTTTGAATATACTCTCAAAGAAATTTTTAGGTCTTTAGCTTAGATTATATTTTTCTCTTACAAAACCCTATTTTTGGGGATTGTAAAACTTGCCTTGTGCTTATTGACAATCTATCAAGCTTGTGATGTCTTCAATCTTCATAGCCTTAGGTAAAATTCTCAATCATGTCTTTCATTTGCAATTTTGTTGGTTTTGCCTTAACCATGAGTAGCTAAGCACTAACAACTTGGGGTTGTGGGAACCATGGGCATTTGATTTGAGATAACCTAGGTTTATTGCATTTCTATGATCTGGGTTTTGCATTTATTGTCTATATTCGTTCATTATGATTGTTGTTTGGTGGTGGCCAACACCAAACCCCGCCAACTATTACGATCTCGATGAAGGTAGTGACAAATAGGACCTTCACAAGAGTGCTGGAAGAATCTAAGTTAATGTCTGCATGCGAATCTCCAATTGTAGTTATGTTACCTAGGGTAATCGAGCCAACGAACCATGGAGAACACAATTCCCAAGTTGTGCCTAAAATTGAGTGGTTTTCCGCATCGCAGTATAATGGTATTTTATTTTGTTCTTGAATAACAAACCCCCCATTAGAGATTTTAGTTATCGATAATTGAAATGATTGATAGTGAATTCTCATAGTCAAACTCTGTATTCCCTGTGGATTAGACCCTAACCTTCAGTTATGTTTATTGCTGATAGCGACCACTTTTGGAGCGTGAACATCATCAGCAAATTATGGTGCCATTGCCGGGGAATACGATTAGGTTTTGACTTGATTTTACTATTAGTTAGTTCTTGTGTTAATTTCTAGAGTCTCGTGTATTTTACTTTTGTTTTTCTTTTTGTTGTTTGATTTTACTTATAGGGCGTGCTAGGTTGTGTTCCCAACACAAGGAGCCAAGACAATCTCTTAGCTCTGATCAATTTGGAGATCCACTGACTCTTTAGAAGAATGGCTCAATTGAATGAAGTTGTTGCAGTTAAGGAAGAGATAAATATGAATGATGATGCTATGTAAAGAGAGGAGAATCCACCGCTGAGTGATAACAGGCCAAAACTTAGGGGCTTCAATGAGAATGCTTATGGATGGAATCCATATCGCTTGAACCCTATGGCCATGGAGATTACTAGTGTTATAGTATTGCCTCCATTACCAGCAAACACTAAGTTCTCAATGTCAAGTGGGTTGCTCCAGATGCTCTAAAATCATGGTTTATTCATAGGGCTACCTTTAGAGGATCCCCATCATCATCTCCAAAATGTGGTGTTTGTTTGCAAGAGTATCATGGGGACACCAAATCTTTCTCTTGATGTCATTGGTTTAAGAGTGTTTCCACAATCATTGACTGGTAATACAGCTATGTGGTTGTCTGAGCTTCTTCCAAGTACTATTACAAGTTGGGCAGAGCTTCAAAGAATGTTCCTTGAAAGATATTTCCCAAGATCTAAGAAGTTGAAGCTTAAGGATCAAATAAATAACTTTGAGCAATTGCTGGGTGACTCTATTAGCATAACATGGGAGAGATTTACCAAATGCTTGAGGATGGTCCTTAATCACAAGATTATTGATGATGCCTTGGTTGAGATTTTCTATTGGGCACTTGATGAGAATAGTCAAGCTTGCGCTGACATAGTCATAGGAGGCATGTTCCTTGACCAACCTTTTTCATTGATAGCCATAAGGATAGAGCAAGTGGTTAAAACAAATAGAGCATGCGGTCAACGAGAGTGTGGTGTGATGAAGACTTCTTGTGTGGTCAAGACAAACAACGAATAAGCAAAGGTAAATGAAGAGATCATGGAGCAACTTCCTCAACCTCGCATATGTATGGACTTGGTCTTGAAGCAAAACCAACCAAGTGTCAAAGAAGTCACTAACCAACCTCCTAAAGCTCCTATCTATGAAGATCCATTGTTTGATAATCAAGCGGTGGGTTTCTGGAACAACCCCCAAGGGTCCAATTAGGATTATTGGAGGCAAGGTTCTGGGAATCAAGGTCGGAACATCAACCATGATGGGGCATATAGAGATAACAGGGGTAGATATTATGAAAGAGAGAGAGTGCCAGATGCCAAATGGGGAATAAGAGATGGCTACCGGAATGGTCCTTATATGCAACCTCACAACCTTGATATCGAGTTAAGTAACTTTAGATTCGAAGAGTTGGTCGGCAAGTTATTGAAGAGAGTCGATCACTACGATGAGACTTTGAAAGGAATGAAAGCGGATATTCAAGCATTAATCAGAAAATAAAGGCTCACTTAGTGGCAATTAAATAATTGGAACAACAATTCGGGCAAGTTTCTTGGCAGTTGAACCAATGCCAAAAGGTTACCTTACCAAGCAATGCAGTTCAAAATCCTAAGAATGAAGGACATTGCTTGATGGTGATGACTCAGAGTGGCAAAAGCACTATTGATCCCCCTATGCCGGTGATTATGGACAAAGTTGATGAGAAGGGTCTTGGTGGTGAAGTTGTAGTTGAGGAAGAAGGCCAGGAGACTATTAGGATGCAACAAGATAAGGTAAGGAAGCACGAAAAATTGAAGCCAATTCCAAAACCCCCTCCTCCTTTCCCTCAAAGGCTTAAGAAAAAGGAAGAGGAGGGCAAGGTTAAACACTTCCTCTCGATGTTGAAGCAACTACCTATCAACATTCTCCTTCTAGAAGCTTTGGAGAAGATGCCCAGGTATGCCAAGTATATGAAAGATTTAGTGACAAAGAAATGCACTTTGAGTCAAGAGTTCTCACAGGAACTCCAATGATGCAGTGCAATCATGATCAAATGCCTTGTTCAGAAACAAGAGGACCCCAATGCATTCACCATCCCTTGCACTATCAGTGATATTGAATTTGCAAGAGCATTGTGCTACTTAGGAGCAAGCATCAACTTAATGCCTTTTGCCGTATTCAAAAAGCTAGGTCTTGGCACCCATACCCCGATGAGAATGAGGTTGGTTATGGTGGATCAAACCATTAAAAAGTTAAAAGGAATACTTCTTGATGTGCTTGTTAAAGTTTATAAATTCATTTTTCCCATGGACTTTGTGATCCTTGATTGCGAAGTTGATTTTAAGGTGTCCATCATCTTGGGAAGACAATTTCTGGCCAGTAGGAGATCCCTAGTGGATAAGGATTTGGGTCAACTTCAATTCAGGGTAAATGATGCAAAGGTCGTATTCGATATCCACTAATCCATGAAAGACCCAGACAAGTTCAAGAGTGAGGTATGGAACCTTGATGATAGTCGATGGGACGATGACAAAGTCGAGCCACGATGTTTAACAAGGCGCTTCTTGGGAGGCAACCCAAGCATTTTTGATAATTGTTGATTTGTTTTAAGTGTTTTTAGTTACTGAAATTCTTAGGTAGAAGGTGTATGTTTGTTTTAAGTTGAAAGACATTAATGTAGTTGTAATGTTTTGAAGATTATTGTGTTTTTGAGATTTGGTTTGCAGGCAAAAATTGAAGAACTAAAGAAGTAAGAAAATGGCACTTGGAGTAGCTTATACGAGTAGGCCTAAGAGTCGTAGTCAGTAATATGACTCATAGTCATATGACATAAGGAAAACAATGAGTATCTGAAGTTGGCACATACAATACGAGCCAACCTTACGATTTGTAGGGTCTCTGACGAGTTGTAAGTGGGGTTATTAGTGCCCAAGTATGCATTTTAATGTTTTACAAGTGTTGAGTCTTCTAAGAGTCCAAGACATACGAGTCGTAGGACACTCTATGACTCATAGTAGGGGTCTCGTATCCCTGACTTGCAATATTTTTAGGCTCACCCGATTTTATTTAAAAGGGTCAAAATGAAATTTGACCACCAAAATTCATTCCCTAAACCCTAACACACCATAAAATCCTAAATCCTTCTTTCCCAATCACTTTTCTGATCAAAATCCCGGCCAACCACGTCATTTTTTGGCAAGAATTTTGGTGAGGACACTAATTCTTAGGGTTTTGGCGCTATTTTCAATTTTATTTGTTTTGGTTAAACTCTTCTACCCATCAGTAAGCTTCGTGGTTAAATTTAACACTCTATTGTGTTGTGCTTATTCTTTAGTGGATTGGATGCTTAGTTTAACCATGAATATTCACATCCATGTGATGATGTTAGTTTTGAGTTAGGCACAAAACTTAGGGTTTGTATGTTGTGAAGGATTTAACTATGATTCAAACCTAGTTCAAAATCCTTGAGTGCATGGTTGTAATTGTATAAATACTTGATCCCTTGAGTGTAGTACTTATTTGGTGTTAAACATTGAGCAAATTATTTTTGGAATGGAAATTTGGATAGTGTGGGTGTTTTATATGCCATAGATTGTTGAACTTGATTGAAATTGTCTGACTGGCTCCTACATCTCAGTGGCATGGTTTGTTGATAAAGAGTGCAAGTTTGGACATGAAAGTGCCCTTGGTTTTGCTTGATGTAATTGGGAATTACCTTCGATTCTGAAGGATAGTGGTTGTTCTAATTGTCTGGGTACATAGTGGGACCATTTATGTGTCAAATCTAGTGTATTGCTCTTATAAGTGCCTAATCTTAAGCTGTGTTTGGTTTGTTTGTACTTGTTTTAGGAAAGTGATATGCACTACTGGTGCCTTTTGTTTTCAGCTACAAGGTACTGCTACGACACGTAGGTTCCCCTATGATTCGTAGTGGTCCCTCATAGATAGCATCAGTCACCTGTGGTTTCTTCGTGTTTCCTATATGAAACCCACATATGACTCATAATACCTATTACGACTCATAGGGATGGTCTTGTAATCCTGATTAAGTGCTTAAAAATTTCTCTAGAAATAGGTACGAGGCCAGACTACGACTCGTAGGCTCCACTACAAGTCATAACTGTCCCTCGTATCTGAGTTTAAACTTCATTTTTATAAGAAATTTTGTTACTATGAGGCCAGTGTATGACTCGTAGGGCATGCTACGAGCCGTAACTATACTCGTATCTACAGAATATAACTCGTAGGGCAACTTATGAGTCGTAACTGTACTCGTATCTATAGACCTGCATTTGCATCAAACTCTGTTTTGTTTTGTTTGTATGTTTAAGTGGTTTTGTTTCTTATTCTTTGCTTTGAGATCATTAATTGGTCAAAATCTTGAAGCTCAATTATTGTTATATGGTTATTTTGTAGATACAATGCCTCTGAAAGATAAACAAGCAATTTAGTCATTTCAACGGAGGTTGATTGATGAATCCTTTGAGGTCGAGAGATCTGAAGGGTCTCTAGAAGTCCATAGGCTCAAAATAGACACCAAAGCTAATATACCTTAGACCAGGTCACATATAGCGCAGACTCCCATGGAAGTTAGCAGTTTCTCCCAGTCTGAAGAGGAGGAGCAGCAGAGCAATAGTGATAGGTCTGATAGCAGCCTACCAAAGATAACCCCCACATACTCATTGTCAGAGTCAGAGTCTGAGAGCACCACCAAGACCTAGCAAGAAGAAGTCCAATCTTTACCCCCAACCAACCGTAGATGGTGTGTCCTAAGGATGAAGGATATATACGACTAGGGTTTAGAGCCCAAGGGACAAGGCAAACTGGTGCGGCAATTTCATGAAAAGTCCAGACTTAACGACTCAGGGTTGGATAAGGTGCCAAGATTAGATAAAGATTTAGAAAGACATGGGCTAAGATGGACCATGCAACAGCTGGGCAAGTATGCCCCTCACGTAGTCCATTAGTTTTATGTAGCGTATCTTACTACACTCCATCGAGGGTTACCAAAGAACAAAAAGATGATTGAGCAGGTGAGGTTACAGGTGGTGCCAATCCGAGGTAGGAGAGTTCCTATTTTAGAGGAGACTATTCGATGAATCCAGTTTGGGCCCACTTACAGAGTGCATTAGTTTACCACAGAATATGATGGGTGCATTGATAAGATGCACAGAGCAGTGACTGGGAAGGACATTAGGGCCAGGAAAGAGCTTTTACGGTGGATTTCTTGCAAGATTTATGAGGGCCTTCAAGCTGACATAGGTTACGAAACACACATATCCTATAGTGAAGGCTCACCTCTCTTTCGGAGCCAAATTTTGGTGGTCCATTATCTGTTGGCGTATCCAGCCCACTTTCATGGGTAATGTGATCACCTTTGAGCAGGTTATGTTATTTACCACCATCTTAGCTTGCTATGAGATAGACCCAGATCATATCAGAGAAGATCCATGAGTCAGCCTTCCGAACGAACACCTCACTGCCATTTCCTATTTTGATTTATCGTTTGTGTAGTGCAGTGGGTGTTCCTATGAATCATCATCAGGACTAGCACATAGAGGCCACATGCACCATGGACCTCAGCCTGATTAAGGCTGATGAGAACCCGGTGGCCTTACCACGAGCAACTCCTCCAACCATTCCAGAGCCATTCCCGATAGACCCTCAGACTTAGATACACCTCCAGTTACTATTGGCACTACTCCAGCATCAGCACAGCCTACGCTAACTATGAAGATTGAGTCCACACCATCTTCTAATACTCCAGCACTAGCAACAACTACATTATAGGTTGATTCTATTCTCTCTGCTGTTGCTTTTTAGGCACTATTATACAGGGTGACTATGGTGGATTCCAGACTACAGGCTTTAGCAGCACAGGTCAGAC
>DF360408.1:7147-22276 GCA_000787875.1 Solanum virginianum | reverse complement strand
CTCACCTATCCTATGTTTGATANGATTGGAAAGTAAATGTCTTGTGATTGAATATTGGATATAGGCACTTTGATATTTTGGATAAATACTTGCTCTCTGTACTTTTGTTTCAGTTATTCCTCAGTTCATGTATTGGGAGGTATGTATGCGTTATTTCGGATATGCATTTAACTAGTGTACTTTAGTTTTAATGGTTGTCCTTGTACATATATATACTCTGTACGTTCTGCTTTACATATTCGGTACGTCTTTCGTACTGACCCCCCTCTCTTCGGGGGCTGCATTTCATGCCCGTAGGTTCAGTTGCACAAGGTAGCAGGATTCCAGCTTAGGCCCTTGGCTACTAGTTGTCTTGGAATTATTGTTATTGTTGTTGTTTATTGTTGTGGCTGCTGCTGTTGATTAGAAACATAGCCATGCTGGTTGCCCAAGGCTATTCTCAACAAGAAGGTATAAACTACAACGAAATTTATTCTCCTGTAGAAAGGTTAGAATCCATTCGCATCTTTCTTGCATAAAATGACCCAATAAAGTGCCCGAAAATGTGCCTCGGAATGCCCAAAATTTTAAATTCCATATATCTCAAAATCCATGTGCATAATCGAAATTCAACTTTATATTCTTGTTTAGGGGATTAAAATTAGGGGAAGAAGGGTCTAACCCCAATTTAAGAGTGAAGGATTAGCAATTATGATTTTTCAAGTGCCAAATTCCAGTGAGCATTCTGCACCCCTGGCATGATGCGCCAAGGGCACGTGATGATGGTCATGCTCTAATACAAAAGCGGTTGCTAGCAGTAATTAACCTAACCAAGGTTAGGGTGAAATCCACAGGGAAGACAGGGCTTGACTGCAAGATTTCACTACTAATCATTTCTAGTATCTATAAGTACAATCTGTAAATGGGGAGGCGGGGGAGGGGGTTTGTGATTCAATTGTTGTGGCATATCTCTATAGTCTAGGAAATTATGTTCTTTTATACCTTTTTTTAATCTTTTACTTTATTATTTTCATTAATCAACTTTTCTAATAAATTAAGAAAAAATATTACATCTAATTATATTGGATGAATTATATAAAACCTCCATCTTTTCATATATTTTACTTAAATAACATGTCTCGTCAACTCCCTTCTACCTAATTCTTATAATTAGTCGATAAATAACAATCATTTATGTAGTTATTTGGATATTCATTTTCATTTTCTCCCTTTTTATTAGTATATCTTTCCATTGATTATGTATATCATCAAAAGAAAGGACATAGAAAAGGTGTTGAGGAGACATTGGGATCATAATTCCTTCCTCATACTACAAAACAAATAAACACTAATTAAAATACAAGAAAATACTCAATTTTGGGCATAACTTGGGAATCATGTTCCCCATGGTTCGTTGACTAAATTACCCTAGATAACATAACTACGATTAGTGAATTGCATGCAGGATGGCGACTTAGGTTCTTCCAGACCTCCTGCGAAGGTAAAGGTCGAATTTCACCATAGCGCTTGGTCGGCTACAATGGTATGCCAACTAACTGTTACCTATTGTCCTAGTCAACCTCCCCTTAGTCAAGTTTTGTCGATTAGACTGGAACACATCAACCAAATCCGGTCATCTACTTCTTTTTTTCTATTCGTCACTACCTTGGTCAGGATCGTGATAGTAGGCGGGGTTTGGTGTTGGTCACCACCAAACACATTAATCATGAAGGGCAATAGACAATACATGCAAAGCCCCAATCATAGACATGCACAAAACCTAGGTCATCTCAAGTCAATTACCTATGGTTCCCACAACCCCAAGCTGTGGGTTCTTAGCTACTCATGGCTCAGATAAAACACACAAATATGCAAATAATAGACATAGTTGAGAGTTTTACCAATAACAATGAAGGAAATAAGCACCATAAGTTGCAAAGCCACAAGATTGATTGATCAACAATGAGTACAAGGCAAGATTTGCAATCTCCAAGAGAGAATAATAAACTACTCTAAAAACCTAAGAAAAGTTTCATATGTAATGGAGAATTGTCTATTGATCAAACTTTCCTTAAAAAGACCTAACTTAAACTATATATAGTGTTTACAAAAGAACCCTAGAATTTACATAAAAAAGACAGCTGACAGCTGATAGGTGTAGTTGTTATGACTCATAGGAGGACCTATGGGTCGTAGCCAGGGTCTCATATCAGGATCTTGGCATCTTGGACTAACTGGTAGGACCCATAGGTACAAGTCGTTGCTTGGGCTACGACTCGTATTTTTGTCTCGTTATCTTAGTTTTCAATTTTTGTTCCAATATTTTGGCCCTCAAACTCTTGTTATGAGTCCACCTATATGAGTCGTAGTGTGTCTTACGACTCGTCGACTGGGCTCGTAAGGGTGACCTTCACTCGGCAGATTTTCTGATTTTTGGTCTCTAATTCTTGCTATGACACAACCTACGACTCATAGCATGACCTACGACTTGTAGGAGGGCTCGTATGGCCTATGCTTTAGCAAAATCTGCAATTTTTCTTCAAAATCATGCCAACCTAACTTTTTTGCAAGATTAACACAAAAACACATCAAAATATCCCTTTTTTCAAGCATCAAATGTGTTGTATTTTGACAGCACATCAACACCCTCAAGTTAGAGTTATTGGTTGTCCTCAAGCGACGACCCAATCTACACAGAAAAAGAGAAATATTGAGCAACTATACTAATGACATATATTAGCAACTATACTAATGGCATATATATCAACTCCTCTATTTCAGGTACCCAACTACCATTTTCAAAACAGGATTGTATAATTATTAGCAGACAGGAACATAATGAGATACCTTGTAATCCAACTATGACAAGCTAAGTATCATCAACAGTCCACAATCATTGGTATAATCATATGCTACTCAAGTAGTGCAAATGCCCTCACTAGAAAGAATTCCCTTATGCTCACTCAAGAACATTCAGAAATCAGGGACTGAGGAAGCATTCTCACTCTCACAATTGATATTCATGCACAATGACTAAACCATAAGCTTGCCCCTACACTCATTTTTCGGTTTGGTTCAAAAGTGGATTTGGATCATTTTAGGACTTATTGGCTTGTAACATGGGCTCAGGGGCTTTGGTATGGTATTTTAGGCAAAAAGTGACTAAAAAGCTATCTTGAACCATGTTTACCAACACTTTTTGCTTTCATAATCCAACCCTTTCACCAACGCCTCCCTTGTTTCCCCATTTCAAGCTTTTCCCAGCCTCATTCTTTCACTTTTCAGTTGTGCCTTCATTTTGAACTCATTTTTAGCTAATCTTTTCAACTCAAGGCACTCTTTACTTTCTTTTTCTTCACCCGACTCATGATAATTCATTTTCTTTCTTTTTATCTCACCTAACTACCCCATTTTTGTTAATTTACCACAATAAGGGCCACCCTCAACTTAGGTTTTTAGCCTAAAGTGAAGTACACAATATCTATACCTCAAACCAGGGCCACCAAAGCAGCCACCCTCAACTTAGGTTTTTAGCCTAAAGTGAAGTACACAATATCTATACCTCAAACCAGGGCCACCAAAGCAGCCACCCTCAACTTAAGCTTTTAGCCTTAATTAAGGTTCATGTGTTCAAGGATAGATCAGGGCTATATCGAGGTATTTCATCTAACGAGGTAAAGTTAGCAAGGTGTCAAGAAAAAAAATTGAGTACATGAGAAGCTCAAACATTTGGAATAAGGGATTCACTAGTTTATTTGGTAGGTAATTTTGGCAAAAGTGGACTTACGATCAGAACAGAGGCCTAAGATCACTTCCAAATTAACCAATTCACCAAACTAAGCTTAGATTACTAGGGCAAGTTCTGTGTCCATACAATGATACATGAATGCATCAAAATAAGCTCACAACACACATAACAATTGCATCCACAATCAAGTATAGACTCACAGGTCATGCTTTCAGTCTCAGCTTACCTTCATAATATCAGAACAAATATTGCCATGTACTCAAAAATCTATGAATGCATCAATAATCACAACCTCAAAATTTTTGAGGGTACCCAAATTTGCATAAAAAGTTTAAAGAAAATCTAAGAACTGTATATATGTCTAAAGATAACATTACTATGCATTTACAAATTATCTGTACTTACTAAAACATGCCAGTTCAACAGAAAATAAAACATCCACAAGGAAAAAGAAACACGGCAAGAAAATCTTGGGATCAAAAATAGGTGAAGTTATGGACTTAAGGCTACTCAGACTTCACCTTAATACATAACTTCCACCACCCCACCAAAAGATGGTACTTCGTCCTCAAGGACGTTATGGACTTGAGGCTACTCAGACTCCACCTTAACCCATAACTTCTACCACCCCACCAAAATAGAATATTTTGTCCTCAAACTAAAGACAACAACAAAAACAAAACACGATAGTATAGAAATATATACATGCATTCATTAAAAACCAAAAATAAACATCCAAAGCAGAAGTAAAAATAATATCAAACGTAAACATATTTAAACACAACCAAAAACAAACATAATAAAAAGATTGTCCGAAAAGAAAACAAAGTATCCAATCACAACAAATTGAGCATTGGGGTCAAAAGAAGTCAAACATTAAGGTGCATCAAGCATCGGTCTTTGGCTGATCTGTAGGGTCCTAGGGATGACTATCCTCCTCTGCTGCTGTGCCAAAAGTACCCTCTCTAGGTTTGGTGTGTTGTGCTCTCTCTCTCTAACACCCCCTGGGGTGCCGTCTCCTATAGTATGAACACGGAGGTCTGGGTGGTCTCATCTGACTACTGGAGCCTCTGTCCAGCTGTGAACCTGACACCTTAGAACTCGGGCCTACCGCTGAATAATCTGCGCCCTCTGGTCTCCTGCTGGTGAACTGCAGGGTTGGACCCCATACTGATTGGGGGAAATATCTGCTCTACTGCTGCTGAGGCCGCCTGCCTCGAAAATCCCCTGAATACCCAGATGATGTGGCCTTTTTGGGCTGGCCCCTATCATCCACTCTATCAGGCTAGCGCCCCCTGCATTGGTCCTCCATGCCCTGCATATGAGCCTGAATACGGGAGATATCCATATCAATCTGGACTACCATCACCAAGAAACTGTCAACATAATACAGGTCTAGTCCCACTATATATCGGTGCATTCGGTAAGTCATACTAGCAACATGTGCAAGCGTAAATTTGGCCAGCAAATCAAACTCCAAGCTGTACACCACCTCTCGAATGTCCCCAATATCTGCACCTAGCTAAGGGGCTGGAGGCTCTAGTACTCGAACATCGGGTGCTGGCGGTGTAGCCAAGCTAGCTGTCAGGGGTGCGAAATCTAACCTACCCTAGGCATGAGCCCTAGTAGTCACCCGGGCTTGACTTGTCTCACCTACCGCTGTAGACTTGCCCTTCTAGGCAGCGGTGGTTTTTCTCGGAGGCATCGTTGAAAATAAAATATTTGGTCAGATAGGAGTCATCCTAATAACACCACTCTATCGCATGATCTAAGATCAGAAAGAAAGAGATAACATCCTAAATGACCTATAACCTCTTGTTTATAGATGTGGTGCACAACACACCGATAAACAAGATTCTACTAGATACGGTGTGTGGATATTTCGAGGACGAACTGCTCTGATACCACTTCTGTCACGACCCAACCCCATGGGCCATGACTAGTGCCAGGATTGGGCACCCAAGCACAACCACAAAGTTGAATGGCAAACAGATGACATATATTCTAAAAAAATTTTGGCAGAGTTTCCTTTGTTTTATAGACTATCCCAAAATAACTCTGCATATCAAAAGGTACTAACAGAGGCCATACAGAGGCAACAAACACAACAACATATATATATACGGGCCAACAAGGCCGCCATAGTGGGAGATGCCACCCAAGATACACAACATACGAGTCAAATTGAATGGACTAGGCATAACCCACACACAAATATCCACAGACCTCTAAACAAACTAACAGAATCATAGAATGGGACAAGGCCCCGCCATACCCATGAACAAATACACATAATGCAATGAATAAAAATATATATACCAAAGTGGGCTCCGAAGTAGGGGGAGCACTCCAAATAGTAGAAGGGTATCCTAAATTGGTGGGTCACCAAACTGTACGTTAGCACCTGCGGGTATGAAACGCAACCCCCGAAGAAGGGGGTCAATATGAAATACATACTGAATATGTAAAGCAGAATGTATAGAATATAAATATGAGTAATAATCGAAACAAAAGTATAGAAGGCAAATGCATATCCAAAAGTATTAAAATGTTTACTTTCAAAATACAAATCATGCCTAGCACACAGGAACTATGGTCGCCCGCTCGTCAATGGCACCATAACACAACATAATACCAGAAAGTTGTAAATCTTTGAATCCCCATCACATATCACAAAATGGCATGACGCCAAACATAGCAGAAAGCCCAATCACAGCATAATACCAAATAAAACTGAAACCCGGCCCTTGGGTGAAGCTCGGAACCGCATCACAGCATAACACCAGAGTATATCATAATGGGCACGACAACCAACCGGCCCAGGAACCGGTGAACGATATCATAGTAGGCACGAGCGGAGTAGTGAGTAATCATACGCATAAAATCCTTGTCATATATCCAAAAGATAAGCAAAATAATCATATTTGAAATCAGAAGCATAATTATTATAAATTCTTTCAAAAGTTACCAAAATTACATAAAAGGCATCGCGGGACCCACAGATGGTGGAGACCCGAAATGGCCAAACTTACGGAGAACATACTTATCCTAGATCATACAAACTCCTACGAGGAATTTCAAAGCAATCTGAGCCTTTTTGTAAAAGTTATGGACGTTTGTAGTTTTAAAAATAGTTAAAGGATAACTTCTTTCTAAACTAATCAAATTTCACATACCCTTTTGCAACTTATGAATTCCAAAGACACCTAGAATACCCAGATGATCTGGCTCTCTTGGGCTGGTCCCTGTCATCCACTCTATCAGGCTGGCACCCCCTGCATCGACTTCTGCATTCTCTGGGCGTGAGAAATCAAAGTTTTGACATATTAACACAATAATACCAAGGAACAAATGCAGATCATACACATGCTCGGATTGTGAGAATAGAGTTTCCTCGAGGCTCGTATCATGGCCTATTTTAGCTAAGGCATGCCGAAAAGGAAGGTTGTTTTACATACCTCAAACGCTCTCCAATAAACTCCAAACGCAATTCAAATCTAACTTATGCTTTGGACTTCCCAAGGTCTACAATTAAGTCATAATTTGTTAAACAATTAGCTAGCGACCTTTTTAGCATTAAATTCCAATTCTTGCCCCCAATTCTACCAAAATTTGGGTAGCATTTTCCCTTAAATATAGGCCACCCCGAGAATTTAGCTCGGTCCAATTAATCAACAACAACAACAACAACCTAGCAACGTCAATAATTAATTTGACAGGCAACATAATAACAATAACTCTCTTTATCATCATTTAACAATTTTCATAAATCCGGCTAGCATACTAGATACACATATGGATGCTTTTTAATCATTCCTCCATCCTACAATGATCATAATATACTAACTAGGTATTAATTCATAGTTCTAACACAATACAACACTTCACAACCCATACATACCTCATACGGCTCCAATCACTTTCACACACAACTTTCTTCCAACATTTCATATTTTATGATTTTTCTCCATTTTAACATACTATAACATGCTTACAACCTTTATAACACATAAAACAATATTAAATCTTACCTTTTCTCTTCAACTCCACAAATGGGCTAGGGTTTTCAAAAGTGAGAAAATAGATGATTAATTGCTCCAACAACACTTCCACGCTATTTAGGGACCTCAAAATAGGGGGTTTGCATCAACAAATAATTTTTGGAAAGAGTATAAATGAATTTCAATTTGTTGCTCCTTAGGCCGAGAGCTCTCTCTCTCTTGGTGTTCTTCAACTTGCTTTTTTTTCTCTAAATTTTCTAAGTGTAGAAATGATAAGAAGATAAGGGATTAGCTCTTATATATATATATATATATATACAAGTCTTGGCCAAGTGTACATGGCCTACACCACACTTGGTCCAATTAAAGTCTAACACAATTTATGTGGGCACCACCTAATTACTTCATGAACTTCAACTTTCAAAAATTTCACCTTTGGTCTTAAACTTTTCCTAATTGATCCAATGAAGGACATACGGGTTCTAACAAAATTGATTCATTATAGTTATTTAAAGTTGTGATCATATTATCTAAATTCACGAGGTAATATGTATGTAAGTTTGGTCTAAGTCTTCTTGGCATGTTACCATTTTGCTTTAATTATCAAAACTAAAATCTTTGATTGATGGTTTGAAGGATAGATCTATTCATGCAACTTGCAAGAAGTACATACCTAAATTTATGACTATAATGAAATGTTTTGTGTTAAGAAATCACTCTTGAGTAAATGATTGTAGGAGATTTGGGATGGAGGGAGAAGCTTTATAGAGGGGTAATAGAGGATAGATGTGGAGAGATGAAAGGGGAGGGGGGATGGAGAATAAGTGTGATCACGATGGCCTACCGGTGTGGTGTGATAGAGAAATATCATATATATGAAAGGGGTGGAATGCCTTAAATGATAACATTGGTTTCAAAGTTGGGGAGGGTGAAATGTTAGTTTTGGAGTGTATGGAGGAAAATCATTTACAGTTTTGGAGTGTATGGAGGAAAATCATATATGTGAAGGGGGTGAAATGCCTTACATGGCAACATTAGTTTTAAAGTTGAGGAGGGAGAAAGGTTAGTTTTGGGGTCTGTGGAAGAATATCATATATATAAAGAGGGTGGGATGCCTTAAATGATAATGTTGGTTTCAAAGCTGGGTAGGGAGAAAGGTTGGGCTTTGGGGGAAAAATTAGTATGGAGGATAAGCACTTAAATATGAATTCCTGGTATTGTATAGTCTCCTGCAAAAGGATATTGTCTATTCAACCTATTAAGGGGCTTATGGGGATGGGATTTTAGGGGATTTGAGGTTTAAGTGGACTTCCTGCACTTGGGAGGTGACCAAGTTTGAAAAATTGTTAGGTTTACTTCATAAGCAATGTCAGTCAGTCGACAAACTCGATGCTTTGAGTTTGGAATTGGGGAATAGCAAAATGTTCTTTTTTAAGTCTATGAGAAGCTTTTGGTTAGGGCAATGGATTTTCCATTTCTCTACCAAAGATGCAGAGGGAGTTGTGGTTCTTCAAGTGATTCACTATTAAAAGAGTGATTTTGATAGTGATGAATCACAGGAAAAGAAAGTTTGTCACGTGGACCATATTTTGTTATATTGCAACTTATCCTAAGGATACCTTATATGGTTTGGAGTTTCTCGGATTATGCCAAGAACTATCAAGGATTTTATGTTCAACTAGATCAGTGGAGATAAGAGAAGAAGAATATAACTTGTCTTGCTTTGATATGGGTTAGTTGAAAAGATGGGAATAAGAGAGCTTTTGAAGGGGTAGAGATGAGCTTTGCTCAAGAAGTAGTCTATGATCCTTTATTTTCTTTTGAAGACCTATGTAGTTCCTGTTTGTATAGAGGATTAAGTGTATTTCAGAGAGAACCATATTTTGTAGGTTTATCCTCTTATTGGTATGTCACTTTTAAAAGGCCAAGTTGACCTAGTTATTATCACTAAAGCCTTTCACTTGATCAAAAAAGAAGAAGATGTTCTCTGTGAAAAGATATCTTTTCATTTGTATAAGCTGGTATACTTTTTCTTTTTTAAAAAAAATAATTATAACACAAAAATTTGATGCTTCCATCTTTTAAACTCAGTGGATAACATGTCCGCCACTTTATCCTTCTTTACTTACATCCCATAGCTGGTGTACTAGCTAAAAATAAGTCAGAAACCTTGTGAATTCTCCAAGAATAAACATATGACATTAACATGCTTTGTCTACTCCATCGTGCCATTTTCTTACTTGTGTAGGCAACTATATCGCTATTATTTCATTGTTTTACTTCGTTGATGATAAAGGTGTAAAGTGAAAGAAGATCTAAAAAATGATGATTGCTATTAAACCTTATTGCCAAACTAACTATTTAAAAAGTTCAGTTTAAAAAAAAACAACTATAAAAAAATTATATTTTAATTCCTCTTGGTTGGGCTGGTCTATGATCATATTATGGAAGTTGTGCTCTTGATGTGATTAGAAATGTATACAAAGAAGCTAGATGAAGCAAAGCTTGTTGCTTCTTTTATAATTTATATGTCAATCAGTTGTAGTCTTTTTCCACTTCACTTCTAATCTTTTTATATGGAAGATTCTTTTGTGAGGATTCTCTAATTTGTTCTCTACTTCATCGTAAGTTTATCTAATTACCACCTTACTGTAATGATCCCAAAAAGTGTCCAAAAATGTGCTTCGAAAGTGCCCAAGATTATAATTTCTATATATCTAAAAATTCATGCGCTATATCAAAAATTCAACGTCATATTCTTGTTCAGGGGGTCATTTTGAGTGAAAATGGGTCTAACCCCAATTTAAGAGCAAACGATTAGCAATTTTAATTTTTTAAAAATGCAATTTCTAGTGGGATTTATGCGTCCCTTCCGTGACACACACCAGTGTTAAAACTGGTGCAGATTTTTGAGTTCGGTCCAAGACTTTTAAGTCTTGGCCTAAGTGTTCTCAAATGTAAAAATACCTATACTTAGCCATTTTTCACTCTCATATCATTCAAAACATTCTCCAATACTCATTCAAACACTTAGCCAAATATTTTACTCCTAACCTCAAGTCTCAAAACCTTTTTCGGATCTTAAGGATTGCACTCAAGCTTCAAGTCTCCATCTACAATTTTCATCAAGCTCATCTCCAACGCTAAGGTATGTGGGTTTTTATCATGGGTTTCTTTCACCCATGATACTCAAGCTTTCTTTTATTTAAATTTGCACAATTTAAGGATGATTTACTCATGGGTCTTATTTATTATGAAAATCACTGCACACTACGTTGGAGTTTATGAAATTGTGACTATTTTACTATGTTTCGTGCTATGAATCTAAGATCTAATATGAGAATTGATGAAGGGTTTTGATGTATATTGCCTGAGGATATTACCAAGTATTTATTGAAGGTTTTACATTGAATTTTCTAGCATGATTTTGCTCTTGAATTGCATGATTTTACACTAGCACTACACACCCTCTAAGTGTTTGATATCGGTTATGGTTTCTTGAGGAATTGAAGGTGCAATGCATGAGTTATGAGTTGAATGACTATATAATGATGATATGATGGTGAAATGAATGTATGTATATGGTATTCTCTATATAGGGTTGGAATGTGACCATGCCCTACTAGGGGGGTTGCGCGTCGGGTAACCTTGTCAAGGGGTTCATACCTTGATAACCTATTGGGGGTTTGTATTTTGGCACCATGGGTAATAGCGTGCGACTATCCATCAACCTTGTTGGGGTTTATACCGATCAACCTATCGGGAGATTTATACTCCGGCACCACGGGTGGTAAGGTACGACGATCCACCAACCTATCAAGTGGTAGGGTGCGACGATCCACCAACCTATTGATAGGATTTGTACCTCAATCACCAAGGAAGGTAGGGTGTGACGATCAACCAATAGTTTAATGGTCTCTTCCTACACATATATTATGTTCTATATAAGCTTGTTTTACTTCAAGTATCATTCATACATGTCATATTGTTAGTATGTTATTCATTGCTTATGATTATGCATTTTGCCTATGTTGCCTATCTTTTATTGCATTGCATCCTACATACTTAGTACATTCAAACATACTAACGCATACTATATGCCTACATGATGTCACTATATAAGAGCACCACTTGATCACCCTCCTCCTCCACGTGGCTAGTTCAATTGTTCTACAAGCTTGTTGGTGAGTCCTCCATTTCGGGGATGATGCTCATGATCTTTGGTTATTCTCCACCAGGTGGCTAAAGATATCTATTCAAGCTAGTTGGTGAGTCCTCCATTCCAGGGATAGTGATTATTCCCTTATGCTATGTATTAAGACTCTCTTTTCTTGATATATGTTTCTTACTGACAATGAGGGTGAGCCCGGTGTATGTCTTGGTCCCCGCTCTTATCTATGTAGTAGAGATATTGTTGGACATGTTATGTATCTATGCTTGAGCCTCGAATCTCTTATTTTCTTGATGTTATGATGTGGAAGTTTACCCTTAGCCCAATTTTCCTTGTTTATGTTTTTCTATTATTATCGTTTTAATTGGTTCGACTAAGGATGTGTAATGATATGTTATGAGGCTTGTTTAGGGTCCCTTTGGGTTCCCCATTCGTCAGTCACGCCTAGGCTCTAGGCTTGAATTGTGACACTTACAGCATGGGAATGCATTCTTGATATTTCTGCAGTTCACTTAATGAAAATTTATAATGCAAATCTAGTCTATGAAGGAGCTATATTTTTCAGAGCTCAAGGATCAAGCCAAGGTTAGAAGTATAAGAATATGAATGTATTTAGATTCATATACTTAGGAAGATTCTATATTTGACCAAACTGGCATTCTTCGAAGGCTTTAAGGAGGGGCAAATTATTTTTAAGTTTTTATGCTTTGGATGGTAGGCAAGCTGAGATTTTCTTGGCTTTTATGGAGTATTTCAGTTAGTAAATGTTTGTTAAGGACTTCATATAGAAGGGATGACGAGTAATTATTTGAGTAGTGATGCTATGTTATGAGTAGAAGTTTCGATCTTGACTAATTTATTATATCGATAGATGTTATGAACATGATATTTAAGCTCTTTAGATGTTAAATAACTTAATGAATTGATTGACATTTATGACTCACGATTATCCATTTACTTGAGGTATTAAGTGATTTTGTTATAAAATAATGATAATATATCAAACTTGAATAGCAAAGAAATATAGAGAAGATAATAGTAATTCCTTAATCTTTCCTTTCTATATCCATATTCTAAAGAGAGGGAAAGGATATTTACAAGCATATTGCTTTAGTAGTAATTATTACCCCTCCTATTATTGAAGGGTGATCACTTCCATTATCTCCAATAGTCAGGGGCAGATCCACGTGTTAGGTTCCGGTGCTCGAGCACCCATTGGCCCCGAAAAAATCTGTGTATTCATATAAAAAATATTCAAAATGGTATAAATATAAGGTTAAGCACCCACTGAACAAGACGTTTTATGGGTGTTATGGTTTCTGCGCGTTGCTAAAGTTTAGGGCGAGTTGCTAGACTTGGGTTCGAATTCCACTGACAACACATATTTTTTTGATTAAAAAAATTGAGCATCCACTATCCAAGAATCCTGGATCTGCCACTGCCAATAGTGGAAGAGTGATTTGACATAGTGAGAATAACCTACATGGCATCCAATTTATTACTTTTTCTTTACAACACTCCTTCTTAGATGTCCATATAAAAATAATAATGTGCATAGTTATTCTTAATATGCATTGTCGCTGCCTCGTTAAAAACCTTACCAGTAAAAATCGTGTGGAACAAAAACCTTGATTAAGGAAAAAAAAGATTACAATGAATATTTACTCCCCCTGATGAAATTATCACTTAATATCTCGAAACGATGCATTCTAATTTTGTATCTCAGTTTTTCAAAGGTTGAGGTTGGCATATCTGCTAAAATTATTATTTGAACGAACTTATTAAACATCTATTTCACTCTTCATTTGAAGATCATGAGTGAAAGAATTTTGGTGAAATTTGTTTTGTTTTGTCTTCTTTAATGTATACTCTCTTCAATTGAGCAATATATGCAACATTGTCTTCATACAACATTGTTGGAAACATGTAGCATTGTTTTCATACAATATTGTTGGAATGTTTCTTCTCAAAGAAAGGCCACATGCTTCTTGAATGTGTTGAGTTATTGATCTTAACCAAATGCATTCTCGACTTGCTTTATGAATGGGTATTATTTCTGCATGATTTGAAGAAGTGGCAACCATACTTTGTTTCGTTGAATGTCGTGATATGGTTGTGATGTGTTGTCAAATTACAACACATTGATGTCTAAAATAAAGGATTTTGCATGTTCTTAATGCAACTTTTTAATGATTTTTATGTGTTTTTGTGTTGTTCTTGCAGAAAATACAGGTTGGCATGATTTTGGGAGAAAATTGCAGATTTTGATGAAGTTTAGGACATACGAGCCACCCTACGAGTCGTAGACCAAGCTACAAGTTGTAGTGTACCCTCGTAGCCAGAAACAGTGTCCAGAAATTAGGAAGTTGCAAAGTGAAGGTCAGTTATACGAGGCTAACCTATGAGTCATAAGTCTCACTACGATTCATAAGAGGGGGCCTTGTAGCCAGAGACAGTGTTGCCAAAATTTGGACCAAGAACTACAACTAGAGACTACGAGAAGACACTAAGAGTCGTAGATTAGACCATGACTCCTAGCAATGGATCATAGTAGTCAAATCCAAAATGCCAAGTGCCAACTATGTAAGCCCGATTATGACTCTTAGGTCACCCCACGAGTCGTACCTGCTGTCAACTGTATTTTTTATTTAATTTTTAGGGTCTTTTTATAAATAGTATAATGTCATGCCCCGGGAGGGTACCCTTGGTGTGGTTGGCACGTGAAGACGCTTTTTCTATGAATTGATTCTTCCACAATACCTTAACAGAAGCAATCTCTTTGTTTCTCAACCTTCGAACTTGACAATCAAGGATTTGGACAGGCGAGCAAACCACTTGGCCTCATCGTCACATCGTACTCAAAAGCGGAAGAAATAACTCAAATAAATACAATATTACTAATGAAAACTCATTCACAGTTTCAAAATATCAAGGTTTGAAATTTATACAATACTTTTACGGAATCACTCCCTCAACATCTATGAAGCCTCTAATCAACAATCCAGACAGTGTCATGATAGGTCATAGACACCTAAAATGAAAATAGTACTCAATAAAAGATAGATGGTAAAAAAGGCTTCTCCGAAATGTATGGAGAGCTCACTAACTCTGAAGTACACGATCTGGATTCAGCGGTGCGCAGGCTAAAGTCCTTTATCTCCAGTATCTGCATCATGAAATGATGCAGCGCCAAAGGCGTCAGTACGTGGAATGTATGGTAAGCCCAACCG
>DF360409.1:14889-60780 GCA_000787875.1 Solanum virginianum | reverse complement strand
ATTTCTTTCTGATATTACATATGAGTTTGAATCTATACCTTTATTGCTCACTTACTCTTATTTATATTTGTACTCTCCGCTTTACATATTCGGTACGTATTTCGTACTGACCCCCTTTTCCTTGGGGGCTGCGTTTCATGCCCGCAGGTACAGACGCGCATAGTAGCGGGCCACCAGCTTAGGATCCCAACTTGTAGTTTGAAGAGCTCCTTTGCTTCGGAGCCATTTTGGTATATTTGCTACTTCATTATGTTGTACTATATTCATTCTGGGTTTGACGGGGCCCTGTCCCATTTTGTGAATCAGTATGTCTGTATACAGGTCTGTGGACTCCTATGTGGGTGGGACATGTCAGTCAGTCTGTATATCATGTCTGTATGCCGGTATGAGAAACAATGTTAGTCAGTCTGGATATTATGTATGTATACTGTGCTTGTTGGGCGGTTTAACCGCAGCGGTGACCTTGTCGACCCGTATATGTGTGGATATGTATGATTGTATGTTGCACTGTTGGCTGGAATTTTTTTTGTATGCAGGTGAGTTGTCCATAAAACAGAGGAAACTCTGCCGAATTTTTGATAAATTCGGGGGTCTTGATGTTAAGGTTTGGATTAGTAGAGTGTGTCTGGGTGTGCTATTCGGGCACTAGTCATGGCTCATGGGGTTGGGTCATGACAGAAGTGGTATTAGAGCAGTTAGTCCTCAAAGTGTCCACAGACCGTGTCCAGTAGAGCCTTGTTTATCGGTGTGTCGTGCACCACATTTATAAATAGGAGGCTACAGGATATTTAGGAAGTTACTCCTTTTCTAATCTTAGATCGTGCGTTAGAGCGGTGTTAGTAGGGTGACCTTTTTTTCTACTAAACATTGTTTTGATTTCAGATATGCATTCTATAAAGATATCAGATGCTCAAAGGAGCAAGTTTTGCAGCCATGTTGTGGATTATAAGTGTAAAGAAGGGACTTGCTTTCGGATATTGTTTGGGGATAGCTGTTTATATGGGATGGTCATACAACTGGGTTCAGAGTGGTGGAACTCCTAGTAATATACTGGTATGTCTGTGAGTCAGTTGATTATAGCCATCCCCTATTCTTGTGTCAGTGGAGTCAATTTGATTTTATTTCATTTTCTAGGATTATCCCTTGTTCTTGTGTCAGTGGAGTCAATCTGATTTTATTTCACTTTTTGGGATTAAAAATTTTGGCTTGTGGAGTAGGTTCATGGAACTGGGTGTGCTAGGAAGAACTAAGATTGGTTTTGTTGATGGAATCAGTACCAAAGTCAGTGTGAGTGTTGAACTAAGGAATCTGTGGAAAAATAATAATAATAATAAAATAGCATCTGTTATGTGTGCAGAGCATGTGTGGGATGAATGTAAGTGTTGAACTAAGAAATCTATGGAAAAATAATAATAAGAATAAAATAGCATCTGTTATTTGCGCAATCCATGTGTGGGATGATCTAAGATAAAGGTTCTATAGATTTAATGGACCTAAGGTATTCTGATTACTTAAAGAAATGGTCATACTGCAGTGAGGAATTGACTCCATCTCAGGCTATTACATGAAGCTGAAATATTTTTGGATGACTTTGAATCTGTAGTACTCTCCCCTGGGTGTAGCTATCAGTTCTTTATGGGTCTGAGCAATTTTTATCTTCATATCCCAAATGTGAATCAAGCTTACTCTATGGTGGTTAAGTGCTGAATGTTATTACAATTAGCAGTTCAAGTATGGGAATGAATTCTGTGGTTACGACTAGTGTGGATCCATAGGTGATGTGTTCGTGACATTCGATGACGAATGTTCTTAGGGGGGGGGAGGATGTTAGAACCCGCATTATGGTATGTTGGAACCATTACGAAATTTGGGGACCAATGTTATAATTTCTGGGAAACTTGGAACTTAAGTGTATTTTTGAAGAGTTTAAGAATCAATTTCATTTAGTTGCCTTGACTTATTATATATACATACACAAGTGTACAAGAGGCTTGATGATCATTTCTCCTTTTTTTAACTTAGAAAATATAACGCTGGGAACCTGAAGAAACTGGGGTACTGTTCGGATGAATAGTACCTCTTCCTATAATTTGTTTTTCTTCTATCCTCTTGCTATTTGACGCTACAAGCCTAGTATATGGGGTCTTCCATGTGTCGTAGAAGCATTGGTTTGTCATGAAAACGCGTGAAAATTCAGAATCGAAGGTTTACTAGTATATGGGGTCCCCCAAGTAATTTCTAATGAATTACTAAAATTACTATTCAGTTATTGAAACTACCAATTGATTACTAAAAAAATTAAAAAATGAACAACCAAATTTACTAACCCATTTTCTACCCGTCGAAAAGGTACAAACCGGATACTAACCATTTTTTGTTAGTAAGATTTGCCAAGAGAAATGTTAGAGCAAAGTTTCATAAATTTCCAATAATTTTTTCAAGTATTTACCAACCCATTTTTAGTTAGTAATCTTACCAACAACTTCACATTGGTTGGTAAGTTTTACAGACAAGCTTTTTAGCAACCATTAACTTTCTGTTGGCAATCGGTCAACAACTCGATTTGCCAATTGATTTGATCAATTTACTAATGAGTATTTTTGTTGTTAATTCAACCTTTTCTTATAGTGATTGGATTGGTCTAGGAAATTGGATGAAGCTCTTTAGGCATATAGAACAACATTTAAGACTTCGACTGGTGTGTCCCTATATCTACTGATATTTTATAAGTTTTTCACCTTTTGATAGAGCTAGAACATAAGGCGTTGTAGGCCTTAAGGGATGTGAACTTAAATTAAGAGATTTCCTGGAGAAATCATTTAGTCAACTCCATGCCTTAGAGGAGTTTAAACTGCAGGCTTATGAAAGTTCAACCCTTACAAAGAGAAAAAAAATGAAGAAATGGCATGAACAAAAATTTAGGGAAGGTAATTTTGTGTTACTTTATAATTCTTGATTGGAAATCTTTCTAGAAGAGCTCAAGTCTAAATGGTCGAATCCTTTCTAAAAGTGTTTGAAAATAGGGTTGTTGAACCTTCACATAGTGGAGACTAATGGTTCAAAGTCAACCGAAAAAAATTGAAGTTGTATTTGAATGATGGCATGTGTGTTGGAATTATTGATACAATGTATTTGGTTGATGCTTGAAAGTATAACCACACCGTGCCAAGATGTAAACTAAGGTGCTTCTTGGGAGGAAACTCAAGTTTTTAGATAATTATCCACTAATGTATGTTAATTGTGTAGGTTGAAGTTGAAGTGCACTGAAAATGAGATGTTGGCATCATATTGGCAAACCACTGAATAACTTAGGTGAGCTTCATTCTGCTCGCCCTTTGTGGCTCAGAATTCATCAGAGATTGTAGATTAATTGGGTACGTTAGTACCAATTTAGAGACACTTGGAACCCGGTTGGTGAGCTTGACTGAGCTCGTCCTTTTCCACCATAAAAATATGCAAAGGCTGCTGAACTATTTTGTACGATAATTATAGATATGTGACACACTGATTAGTTTTAGCAAGTTAAGTCATTCACACCAAAGAAATTGTTGGATGTTCAGTTCCCTAGGAGAAATGTTGTGAGAACCTGGAATGAAAAGATAACTCATTGATCAGTCAGCGATATTATTCCTTCCTCACAAAATTTTGACCGCCATTGAATAGAAAAGGGAATTTTGTCCATTTAAATTCCTAATAATTTTTTCCTCTCTGTTATTTTTCTCTTTTCTGACACTATTGTAGTTGATTTTTCTATTAGATTAATTTTACCTAGGTATTTTACTAATTTCAAGGCATTCTCAACTCTTCTAGTTTTTACATTTCATCTAGATTCTGTGTTACTCATGAGGTTAGATTCTTTTTACTTTTGTTGTTTGGGTAGTTTTATTTTTTCTTTAGTGCTCGTGTTTTTCCTTTCTTTTTATTAATATGACATGATTGGTATTTTAAGGGTTTATGTGTACTCCAAATAACTAGGGTTTTCATAAGTATTGTACCTATACTGAAAAGTGTTGATTGGGTATAATGAATAGAATATGTGGGTGAAGTCGGAGTATCCCTATGAATTAGATAATGAATGAGTTAGCCCTATGATGGATTGGTGACGAATATGTTAAGGGATAAATTATTTTTTCTAGTTATTGCTTAAAATCTGAGTAATGTTTGAGTACCTAGGTGTTTTAGTTTTCATCAATTTGTGCTTTATTATGGTTTGGTTATTAAAATTTATGTGTATATGTATTTTGGCATAGAATTTTATTTGAGTGTGTTGTATGGTCATTCAGCGAGTTCCTTCGAGCTTGCTGATGTAGTTGGAAAATCGCTTTTTATTTTTTCACCTTATATTTTTTATTGCTAAATCTTATAGATCCCTTAAAATGATTCATCTAGCTAGCCTTAGATCACCAACCTAATTCGATGTACCGCCTAGGGTTTGCACCTCACTAATATATCTTGTGATGCCTACAAGTTTTTCTGATTAATTTTGCAAGCTCACGAAACCTTCTTTGCAACTCACATTGTTTGTCTGGTGAGCAACAAAAGCTCTTCTTAATACCTATTCTTTTTCTACTACATGTTGAAATACTTAACAGATCCTTCACCCAAAATGTCTTTGTGTGTGTATTTAAGTAACAGCTATTGCTCGACGATACCCATTTGCAGATTAATAGATGAGATAATTAGCAATGAAAGCCACAAAAGGTATCACCATATGGGAGCCAAATTCCACATAAATAGGCACTCAACACTAGCCGAAGTGTGTGAGTGAAACTAATGTAGATAAAAGGAAAAGAAAGTAGATAATGGTTGAAGAATAGGGTTCTAGTGCTGAATCCAACTCAGTGAACAATGATTGGTTAGATGATGGTTTAGAAAACCAAGCTGAGGGTGCCTCTACAATAATCCACACCATAATGACTATTACTATGGCTCCTCCAATTGAGTTTCCCTGGCCTTTGGAGAGGAGGTGAACTGAGATGCGTTCAAAAATGATACATAATTCATTGGCTAGTTGAGTGGCTCAGGGGGTCCCAGTATTTTCTCCACATTCTATGAACAAGTTAAAGGCAATTTGACTACACACCATTCTCAAGGAAAAATGGCTGTCTATATATAAAGGTGTGGAATAATACCCAAATATTTGGAAAACTATCGAATTCCACATGTCAAAATTATTTACTAAACCCCACAACTCGTATGTACCTTCATAGATATGTGAATTCTAAAAAGCATATGCTGGGTCATTCCTGATGAAAAAGAGGTTATTTAGGAACCCCTTAAGCAAGTTAAGGTTTGGGGAAAACATGGTCAATGTAGTGACTTAGACATTAATGAAGCACCTGGGTGTGAAAATACATGGCATGATGAATTCTAAGATAAACTCCTTCAACTGCTTGAAAATTTGAGAATGTATCTTCCACCCCTCGTATCAGAGATGACACTTCCATTAATAATCAAGGGGAAATGATTGAGAAGAAAGGTATAATATTCTTGCTCGATAAAGGTTTAGTTTCATTAGAAGCACATTGATGCCCTCACAAAATGAATCTATCATCTGACATCGGTCGTCTGAACTTTAGTGTTATCACTATACTAGAGATCTAATTAAGGGATAGATAGTAGCAGACATGTAATGACCCCCAGTTTAAAAGCTTTAAGAACAGAAAAGTTGGCCTTAACTGAAGTCTAGTTTATGGGGGAGACTTACGACCCATAAGTTGACATATGGCCCGTAGGTCTCATTCTTAAACATAGAACTTCAAAAAGGGTAAAAGTTTCTATGTGTGTTGTAACCCAAGTACCAAGTGATGGACCATAGATACGTTATAACCTGTATATGATTTCATGAGTGGGAACCAGATATAAAGGAAATTTGGAGATTTCTGAAAGATGACCTATGAGTTATTAAACGCCTGTCAAATGGGATATGACCCATAAATCATTGTCATGGAATAAGGTCAACAATAGGGTGAAAAATGGCTAAATATAAAAGGAATCTATGAGTCCAACAACGACCTGTGAATGATTATATGACCCATAACATGTGTCCATGGTTTTGAGTCTAACAAAGTCAGTTTTCAAGAAATTTCAGATGTGTTATCGGACAAAGGGACTTACAGTTTGTGGATTGACTTATGAACTATAATCAAGGTCTCATAGGTGGATTATAATAATTTTAATGAGGGGTAGTTTTGTCATTTCTACCCTTTCTATTCCTAAACTATGTCATTTTAGGGATGGAAAGAGGAGCCCTATATCAGTCTCTAAGCCCTAATCCCTTCTTTCATTCTCTAATTTTTACTCTAAAAAATTCTAAGGCTAGAAAGAGGCTCTTAAGAAAGGTAAAGCAAGAACTAGGTTTTCAAATTCTTCCTCAATCATACACGTTTGTTTCTCTCCAGTTACCCTAAGGTATCTTAGTTGATTTATGGGTATCATTTCACCCATAAAGTTCTCTATTAAATATTTTATCTTTTCTTTAAGTTCCTCAAGTTAATGTGCATGCTTATGATAATTTCATGATATTTATGTTATTATATGATATTTATGAAGTTAGCAACTATTTTGTTAAGTAAATATATGCATATTGGAAGAATGATGTTGATTTCATGATGGCTTTTGATGTGATAAAGGTTGGGGGTTTTTTATGTTCCTTTTAAACTGAAATTCCTTTATGACTTATGTGATTTATGATTGTTCTATGATAAAACTAAGTCCACCTAGTTTTCAAGTAAAGTTTTCTATGATTTATGATTATGATTAGGGCACTAATGAAGATCTTTAAAGTTAAAGTTTATCAAAGATATGAATATGATGATAATTGCCCTCAAAGATTTTTCAAAAAGGCCCCCAAGATGAATAGACGATTCTCACTTGGTGGTTCCTAAGTTCGAGCTGCTCTTGTGATTACTACTTTTGATTCTAAGCTGAAGTTTAAAGACTTCAAGGGATGACTCAACCTTGGATGTAACAATGTGGTGGGGTTCAATAAGGGAATATTAGAAGCAACCCTTTGTCACATTAACTATATGCCACCATAGGAGCCTTTGTAGGCTAGGCTCGTGGATACATACAGGTCATTTATATTATTATGATGCATGCAGAGTTGATGGAGTTCCACCCAACAAGTGGTCTCCCCATGCAAATGTAGGGGGTTATGTTGGATTCCATATAGTAGCTCACATGGTCTCATATGTCGATTAAGATTTACTCGGACAAGCTTATGATCCCATGTTATATTTTCATTATATGTGCTTTCTTATGCATTATGTCATATTGATCTTGAGCCATATTCCTTGTGCGTGCTTAAGCTTACTTTATGTATTTTTATCATATATATCTTTATATGTTATATTTAATAATGATGGCATTACAATTTTGTCAATGTATTGCATCTCACATATATAATGTACTGACACATATTTTGCCTACATAATTTAACCATGTAGGAACAGACACTCCTCCACCGACTCGTGGCTAGTACTCAGCATTCAAGACTAGCTTTGTTGTTCGTGGTGAGCCCTTAGTTCGGGACTCCTCCACTTTTTCCTTCTATCTTGTATCTTTCTTTGTTAAAGACAATGTATTTGTATTCCTTTTGAAGCTTTTACTTTTTGTGTTCCCTTATTATGGATTCCTTTCTAGTTGATGTAAACCGACCATACCAGTTCTGTTCATTATGTATTAGATGGAATGCTCATGGATAAGAATGAATGTTAGTTATTTCTCTTGCTTTTTTAATGTTGCTTCATTGTCAAAGTTTTCCCTTAGTCCCTTTCCCTTAGATTTTCTGCAATTTATTTTCATTAAGTACCTTTGAATACTTCAGATGCTTAAGATGGTTTGGGTGAGGTGCCTTCGGGTATCTCATTCGCCATGTGGCGACTAGGGCCCTAGGTCGGATCGTTACAAACATGGTATCAGAGTATAAGATTTTAAAATATTTCTCAAATGTAAGGAATCTATGAGTCCGATTTTAAAATATTTCTCAAATGTCCATGCATACCTCGTAGCATAGAGTCTCATTCAAGGTTGTGAAGCACACTACTATCTTGAATGAGAGGCTATGAGATGGTTTAGGAAAGTCTTCCATTCTGTCTTCTTCATGTTGTAACTTAGAGTTGGATAAGGTTTTTTACTGACTAACGATGGGCTTTTGCTTTTTTCTAGATCATACTACCACGAAGAGCTCCCCATCAGCAAGGAACTCTGGAACGACAAGTCCCTCCACTCTAACAGATGATGGAGTGTCTCATGCGAAGTTCGGAGTCATGTTCACCTTATTGGACCAAGCATTGGCCAATCAGGCCAACTGAGAGATAACAATACCTCCTCAAGTGCCTACTGCAGCCACCAAAGTATGATATTTTATGCGGATGAACCTGCTGGTGTTCTATGTGGTCAAAGAGGGATGAGGAACCTATTGACTTCAAAGAGGAGGCTTATCGGGTGGTTGCAGTGATAGGCACTCCGTCGGATGAAAAGGTTAAGCTGGTGGCTTTCTAGGTCAAAAGAGTTGCCAAGATTGGTATGAGCAATAGGCTGATGTGAGAGGTTAAACAACAGGTCCTATTTGTTGAGAGGAATTTAAATGTGCCTTTTCGGACCGGTTTTTCCCCATCAAGCATAGGGAGGCAATGGTCCAAGAATTCATCAACTTGAAGCAAGGTAGCATGAACATGTGGGAGTGTTATTATATGATATTTATGAAAGCATAGGGAGGCAATGGTCCAAGAATTCATCAACTTGAAGCAAGGTAGCATGAACATGTGGGAGTATGCCCTCAAATTCACCAAATTGTCATAGTATGCTCCATTCATGGCCGCGGATACGAGAGCTCGCATGAGCAATTTTATTTTGGGTGTCTTTGAGTTGGTCTCCAAGGAGTGCAAGATGACCATGTTGGTCAAAGGGATGGATATTTCCACCATGATGATGTATGTAGAGAAAATTGAAAAATAGAAGCTTCGTGAAAGGGCAAAAGAGTCCAAGAGGGCTCGAGTTGAAGCAGGGAATGTCACGACCCAAAATGGATCAAAACTAAAGAAAAGGAAATTAATCGAAAATCATCTCAACTTAACATAACAAATCCCAAAATCTAGAGTCATAAGTACAAGAGCATCTAAGAAACATAGAGGTGTAAATATACAAGTCTCAAATGAAATACAAAGCTATCTCGTAGGATCTAATACAAGTCTGAAAGGAAAATAAAAGAAATCCAAATGATCCACGATGACCCAAAGTCTGAGCCTCACTGCTGAGATCTTGATGATAATGATAACATTCAGATGGAATGATCAACTACCCTATCCCGAACTCTATGCAAGATCTACAGGGAGGAAACAAAGTAGGGGTGAGTGCACCGAAATGTACCAGTAGGTTCAACCGTCCGTGTAAGAGGAATCGAATCATGTATATACTAATGAAGAACCCTATCCTTGCATCCAAAAAGGTTAGCACAAGATAACAATATGTGTAATAATAATGAGCTAGAATATCCTCCAGAATCCATGATGGCATATCACCACAATAAGAAATATAATGCACAACTCATCAATCTAAACACTAAGGGTGTTACAACCTTGCCATCTACCCATGGTCAAGTAATATTAGAATGCCAAAACCATGCCACATGCCTGTGGTCAAGTCTAACATGATGCCAAGTCCTTGCCACCTGCTAGTAGTCAAGGTATATGAAGTATGAATCTCACCCTTACCTCTTGCCCAAGGTCAATGGGGTGGTATCGATATGAATCATAATGCGCTTGCCTCCTACCCAGGTCAGGGAATGTTACAAGCTATACACTACAGATGAAAATCGATAGTTTAATCCAAATATGGATGTAAACATATGATAACATTACAACAGGATTACCAATGTGTGAATCACATAATAATCATATGTACTCAAGGAGTAATATCAAGTGTCGCAGCTAATGCTCATACCATCATTATATTTTAGATCATCATAAACATATCAACAATTAAGAATATCAATAATATAGGACCATACTCATCTTAAATATCCAAGTATGATAATGATACCTGACCTAACTTGTCCCACATATACAAGTATATCAAGTATAACAATGCTATTGGACCTAATTCGTCTGAAATACACAGATACAACAATGATACCGGACATAACCCATCCACAACAATACAAGTTTATCAATAGTACTAGACCACACTCATCCCAATTGGTCTCTCAAGTCTCATTTAGTCACATTCTATCTCAAGTCCTTGTCATTTCACCATTATACCTTTCAGAACACCAATAGGATCAAAATTATACCATAGTTTAGCTCAACCAAAATCACTTTCAATCATTATATCAACAATCAACTCAACTACATAATTATCCATCTAAATCTCACAATTATGACATGAACAAGACCAATAACTCAACTTCAGTCCCAAAAGGTTAACCGAACTATCTCGATGCCGAAATCACACTCTAACAAGCTTTCAATCAACTTAAGTCCTCAAATCAAGCTTCCAATTTGATCAAATACTAACAACAATAGTTACTACTCATCAATAGAAGCATTTTGATACCCATATTGGCATAATTTAGGTTTAGGGGCAAAATGATCAAAATTAGGGCTAAAATTTGAAAGTCCCAAATCTGAAAATTGATCTCGAAATCAAGTTCTACTCAAAAAATAGAGTTCATGGGCAAAAATCCTATAAAAACTTAGCTTAAATTGAAGGAGAAATCCATAGTTAAAGTTCGGAAAACATAGTGTAATAACCCTCAATTTTGGGTGTTTAATTTCATGAAATCAAGGACATAATCAAGATAAAGCTCATATAAAATTATTAGTTTAGTGTTAGAAACACTTACCCAACAAAAATCTTCGAAAACCTTTCTTCAAAATCACCCCAAATATCTTAGGAGTTCAAAAATGGATTAGAAATAGTGTTTCACTAGTTTAAAACTGTCCAAGTATAAAAACTACTTCGCAGTCGTGGAGCCCATCCTGTGAACGCGGAGACGAAGAGGCCTCAACTCGACAAACGCGTGATCCAGTCTGTGAATGTATAGCTCAGTAGATTGACACTACTACGAATGCAGAGGCTTCTTCGTGAGCACAGAGAAAAAGGTTTCCTGTACCAAATATCAACAACTTACAATGCCAAGTCTAATTTTCTTATTCGGAATAGACACCTAAAAGTTATTTGAACTCACAATTTTATAAACATTATATGTATCCATAGTAGAAAAAGTGATCTGGACTCAATAGAATTATCAGAAATCAATTTCATGGCCTCCTTGCCTCATTTATCAATGCAAGTCGATAAAACTAGTTTAAAACTCAACATACCAAAATTGCCCTCAACAACTCCAAAAATTATTCTGAGACCATATCTAGTATTAGTTTCACCATTTGGAACTACTAGAACTGTCGAAATTCTGATCCGAGCTTCCAAATTCTGAATATTAACCAAAATCAAACTTTTGATTTGAAAATGACTAAAATCACATCTTTGGGCCTAAAACCCCCTTTTAACTCCAAATTAAGTTCTGCAACTATCTATAGTTCTGTTTCGACGTTTCAGAGCTAATGGGATCAGTGGATCCCCGATCTGACCTCCAAAACTCAGAATGACATAAAAACTCATTTTTTCAATAATTTAAACCTTCAAAAATGCTAGAATACATATTTTTAACTTTTAAAACTCACAATTTCAATTCCAACCATTCAAATAATTCAAAATAGGCCCAAAGCAACTTACGAAAGGCTAAAATAATAAATTTCATGGAAAATGTCAAAAATAACCAACTAGGTCATTACACCATTCACCACTAAAAAGAATGTTCATCCTCGAACATAAGGAAAAGTGGAGTACCTGCAGCCTTAAAAAGGCTGAGATATCTGGCCCATATGTTAGAGTCTAACTCCCAAGTAGTCTCATCAACATAATGGTGCTGCCACAGAACATTCATAGAAGGTATATCATTGGATCTCACTCTCCGGACCTGCCTGTCCAATATATCTATAGGTTCCTCTTCAAAGAACAAATCTGGACCCAACTCAACAGAGTCATAAGAAATCACACAGGAGTTATCTAGACTATACTGACGAAGCATAGAAATATGAAAAATAGGATTAACACAAGATAATCTCGATAGTAAAGCCAAATCAAAGGCTACCTTACCAACTCTACCCAAAATCTCAAAAGGGCCAATGAATCTTGGACTAAGCTTGCTCCTCTTCACGAATCTTGTCATACCCTTCATGGGTGAAACTTTAAGCAAAACACTATCACCGAAAGAGAACTCAAGAGGCTTAACCCTCTTATCAACATAACTCTTGTGGCGACTCTGGGCAGTTAAGAGTCTAATTTGAATAAGTCGAACCCCATCCATAGCATCCTGAAGCAAATCAACACCCAACACCTTAGCCGAACTAGAATAGAACCATCCAATAGGTAATCTACACCTCCGGCCATACAAGACCTCAAATAGTGCCATTTTGATGCTAGAATTGTAACTATTATTATATGCGAACACTACCAATGGTAAGTGCTAGTCCCATCGTGCCCTAAAATCAATAACACAGACCCTAAGCATAACCTCTAACACCTGAATGGTGCACTCTGACTGACCATTAGTCTGAGGGTGAAAAACTGAACTCAAATCCACTCTAGTACCCCAAACCAGGCTGTAGTGCCCACCAAAAAGTGAGAAGTAAACACAGACCCTCTATCTGATACTATATACACTGCCATACCATGCAATCTGATAATGTCCCATATATACAACCTAGCCAACTGCTATGTACTATAGCTATTCATCACCAGTAAGAAGTGTGCTGACTTGGTCAGTCAATCAATGACCACCTAAATGAAATCAAACTTGCCCACGGCCATGGGTAAATTCGTAGCAAAATCGATAGTTACTCTCTCCTACTTCCCCTCGGGGATAGGCATCTTTTGCATCTATGCACCAGGCTTTTGATGCTCATACTTCACTTGTTAACATTTCAAACACTTGGCCACAAACATGACTATGTCTCTTCTCATGCCAAACCACCAATAATGCTGTTTAAGATCATGATATGTCTTAGCCGCACCCAGATGAATGAAGTATCTAGTACAATGGCCTCCTCTAGTATCAATCTCATTCGATTCCCAATTTTGGGCACACAAACTCTGCCATCAACCCTCAAAACACCATCAAAATCAATAATAACCACCTTGGCTTCACCTCTCAACACTTTTTCATAAATTATGCATAATCTGGGGTCCTCAAACTGGTGAGCACATATCTGATCAAGCAACGAAGATCTAGCCTCAACAAAACCGAAAATATTCTAAGGAGGAGAAATATCCAAACTGATCATCTGCCTAGCAAGTGACTAAACCTCTAGAGCCATGGGCCTCTCCCAGCCTCAAGAATGCCAAACTCTCCAAACTAGTAGCCTTTTGGCTCAAAGCATCTGCCACCACATTGGCCTTCCCGGGGTGATATAGAATAGAGATATCATAGTCCTTAAGCAACTCCAACCACCTATACTGCCTCATATTTAGATTAGACTGAGAAAAGATGTAGTTGAGACTCTGATGATCGGTGAAGATCTCACAATGCACCCCCATAAAGATAATGTCACCACAACTTCAACACAAACACAATTGTAGCCAACTCCAAGTCATGGTTAGGATAGTATTTCTCATGTACTTTTAGCTATCTAGTAGCATAGGCTATCACCTTCCCCTTTTTCATCAATACACCACCCAAACACATACCTAAAGCATAAGGTAGTGGTAAGAGATGAATTTTTGCAATATGTAATTACGTAATATACCACAAATGGAACTCCCTCCTTAGGTAAAGAAAGAATGGGTGCTGAAGTCAACAAATCCTTAAGTTTTTGGAAGATCAACTCACATCATTTGACCACTGAAATGCTATATCCTTTTGAGTCAATCTAGTCAATAGGGCTGCTATAGATGAGAAACCCTGAATAATACACCAACAATACCCCACTAAAGCAACAAAACTCTGAGTCTCAATCACTGAAGTAGGCATAGCCCACTCACGAATAGCTGCTATCTTGGCCGGATAGACCATAATACCCTCTTTTGACACAACATGGATAAGAAATGCGATAAACTCAGGCCAAAACTTGCACTTTGTGAAATGCCCCAAAAACGTGCTTTGGAATGCCCATAATTGTAATTTCTATATATCTCAAAATTCATGTGTGATATCAAAAATCCAACTTCATATTCTCAATCAAGGAGCAAAATTGAGTCAGAAATGGGAATAACCCTGAATTGATATTACCCGTAGCAAAAAATAATTTTTGCTAATTTCTAAATTCTAGAGAGCATCAGTACCCTAGCCACGATGCGCTACGGGCACGGATCAATGTTATTTGTTCCTTCATGCTGGGTTTGCATCATTGACCAGATGCGGAACAAAATAAAAAAATTTCCTTAGTTTTTCTTATGCGCCCAAGGGCATTGGGGTCATAGCCCTATGCCCACTTAAACGTGAAATCACCTATACTTAGCTATTTTTTGACTCTATATCACTCAAAACCCTCACAAAAACCTCTCCAAGACTTAACCAAATATCTCATACCAATTTAAGGATTTCAAGCTTAACTTTGGAACTCAAGGATTCAGTTTAAGCTTCAAGTTTCCTTCAAGCACATCTCAAGAAAACCCAAGTTTAAGGTATGTAGTTTCATCCATTAAGTCCTTTCACTCATGGAGCCTAATCTTTCTATTTATGAAAATTGCATAATTTTAAGTTGTATTACGTATGGGAAGCTCTTATTATGAAATATGAGCATGAATTATGTTTGGGTTTTATAAAAGTATTGTTGATTAAGAATGAGTATCTATTTTAAGCTTACACTATAAGTTGATCTTTGTCTATTGAGACTATGCATGTTTTGAGCTATGAAACTATGATTATTATGAGTTTTGATGTTGGATTTCAAGGTACTCTACATGAGGGTTTTACTACATGTTGGTGGGTTGATTTTCCTTAAGTTTTCTCAGATGAGTTCTGATGATGGATTTCAAGGTACCCTACATGAGGGTTTCACTACATGTTGGTGAGATGATTTTCACTAATTTTTCTCATTTGTTTCAATCTTGAATTGCATGATTTTAAACTAGTATCATGAACCCACCAACTGTTTGATAAAATGTCAAGTCAAGAATTCTCAAGTTATTGATTATCTATTTCATGATTTACAATTCAAGAGACTATGTGACGATTAAGGGCTTTTAAGTATTTATTGAATTCATGAAAAGTATCTATGATTATAAAAATATCAAATTAAGCCCTTTTTCAAGATTTTTACCTTTTGTGAGCCATTCATGTTAAAGTAAGGGTTCATGTATGATTATGATCTACTCTCATGTTTGAAGTTAGGGTTACAACTAGAGGTCAAGCATGTTTCAATAGCTACTCATGTCATGTTCTAGTCGTGTTATCATGTTTGGTTTGCCTTAACAAGTAGATCACACCTAGTCGGGGGTATCATGCTACTTGGTCTATATCAGTTGAGATCGCTTCCCATATATATGTATACTATATATATTGTGCAAGATGAATGATTTACAAGCATGTTGTATCATGAGCATTGACCATACATGCCATATAGAGATTATATAGCTATTGCTTATGACTATGCATCTTGACTATATTGGTTTGTGTCTTGTTGCATTGCATCCCGCATACATAATACATTCAAATGTACTAACGTATACTCTATGCCTAGATGACATTACCATATAGGGACCAGAGCACCTTTTGATCATCCTTCATGTGGCTTGTTGATACTTCAGAGATAAACTTTGGTAAGTCCTCAAGTCTGAGTATACTATCTACCTTACTCTTGCTATTTTGGGACTTTTTTTTGTTGAATACTTGCTATTATGAGGGTGAGCCCAGAGAGTGTCTTGGCCTCCACTCCATTCCACGTTAGAGGTATTGTTGGATATTTTTATGTACTTATGCTATGAGCTTGGCTCTTTATGCTTTTATAAATATCAAGATTTTTCCTAGTCCCACTTCCCTTTTTATTGAACCTCTTGTTGTTGTTTAATTTGCTTCTGCGACCAAGGATATGTGATTGATATGCTAAAAGGCTTATTTTGGGTCCTTTCGAGTTCCCATTTACCGTGTCACGTCTAGGCCCTAAGATTGTATCATATGACAAACTTGGTATCAGAGCACTAGGTTGTTAATGGTCCTCAGAAGTCAAATACACCGCATCAATTAGAGTCTTATTCATGGTTGTGAAGCGCACCACAACTATGAATGGGAAGCTATGAGGCATTTTAGGAAATGTTTCACTTTTTCAGTGTCCACTATCGTGCTTTAGGTGCAACTATAAGGCTTTTCCCCTAATGAATGCTCTTTGCTCTTCTAGATCATGGTGATTCCAAGAGGGAAAATAAAGAGAGCCTATACACCCGAGGACCAACCGACCCCTCCCACTCCTGAAGCTCCTCAAGGTGGATGGGTAGTACAAGAAGAGTTTCGAGATGCTATCACACTGTTGACTCATGCTTTACTAACCAAATTAACCAAGGGGACCAAGCCCCTCATGCTCCTACTCCGGCCTCTAGGGTAAGGGATTTCACAAGAATGAACCCACCAGAGTTCCATGGATTTAAGCTGGATGAGGATTCCCAAGAGTTCATAGATAAGGTATACAAGGTGCTATCTATCATGAGGGTCAATTTGGAGGAAAAAGCGGAGTTGGCGGCCTACCAACTTAAATGGGTGGCTCAAATTTGGTTTACACAATGGAAGTTGGAGAAGAGGAATAATAATACTATCCTTTGGGAAGAGTTTAAAGCCATATTCCTCAACCGATTCTTTCCTATCGAGCTAAGTGAGGCTAAGATAAAGGAGTTTATGAACCTCTAAGAGTTGCGTTTATCATCTTGTGAGGGTTAGGGATGTTGAGTCCAAAGTCTTTCCTATTGAGTCGGTTCCGGTGGTTAATGAGTTTCTTGATGTCTTTCCCGATGAGTTTCCTGGTATTTAACCTTAAAGAGAAATAAACTTTAGTATAGACCTCCTTTCTGATACTCAACCTATTTCCATTCTCCCTTACTCAACCTATTTCCATTCTCCCTTACCGTATGGCCTCGGCGCAATTGAAGGAGTTGAAGTATCAATTGAGGGATTTGTTGGAAAAGGGTTTTATAAGGCCTAGTAGATCACCTTGGGGTGCACTGGTGTTGTTTTTGAAGATAAAAGATGGTTGTCTTAGAATGTATATTGATTACCAGCAACTTAATAGGGTTACCATAGAGAACAAGTACCCCCTACCAAGGATTGATGACCTTTTTGATCAACTTCAAGGGGCTAGTCACTTTTCTAAGATTGATCATCAATTTAGATACCACCAAGTAAAGGTTAGGGAGTGTGATGTTCCCAAGATGGCTTTTGGGACTAGGTATGTACACTTTGAGTTTGTGGTTATGTCCTTTGGGTTGACTAATGAACTGACTATATTTATGAATCTAATGAATAGGGTCTTTAAACCCTACCTTGACATATTTGTGGTGGTCTTTATTGATGATATCTTGATTTATTCCAATAGTGAGGAGGAACATGTAAATCACTTGAGGGTGGTGTTGCAAACCTTAAGGGAGGAGAAGTTGTATGCCAAATATGAAAAATGTGAGTTTTGGTTGAAAGAGATTGCTTTTCTAGGGCATGTGGTATCGAGGGATGGCATTAAGGTGGATCCTAAGAAGACGGACGCAATTAGGAATTGGCCTAGACCCTTGACTCCATTGGATATTAGGAGCTTCTTGGGTTTGGTGGGTTATTGTTGGAGGTTTGTAAATGGTTTCTCTTCTATTGCCTCTCCCATGACAAAGTTAACCCAAAAGAAGACAAAATTCATGTGGACCAATGAATGTGAGAAGAGTTTTCAAACTTTGAAAAGATAAGCTTGTCTCGGCTCCTATCTTGGCTCTACTGGAAGGGTTGGAAGGGTTCATGGTGTATTGTGATGACTCAAGAATTAGTTTGGGGTGCGTTCTAATGCAAAACTATAAGGTGATAGCATATGTCTCTAGGCAATTTAAAGTGCATGAGAAGAATTATCCTACCCATTATCTTTAATTGGCGGCCGCATTATTTGCTTTGAGAATTTGGTGTCACTACTTGTATGAAGTTCATGTTGATGTGTCTACCACCCACAAGAGTCTCCAATATGTGTCACCCAAAAAGATCTTAACTTGAGACAAAGAATGTGGTTAGAGCTCCTTAAAGATTATGATATAAGTGTGCATTATCATCCCGTCAAAGCTAATATTGTGGCTGATGCTTTAAGTAGAGTATCCATGGGTAGTTAGCTCATGTTGATGATTATGGAAAATAGGTGGCTACAGAAGTTCACCGGTTGGCTAGATTGGGAGTCAGGTTGGATGAAGTTGATAATGGTGGTGTGGTGGTTGTTGATTGATCTAAATCTTCCTTGATTGAGGAGATAAAGGCAAAATAAGATCTTGACCCCACCTTGCTAGTGTTGAAGGCCTTGGTGAGAGATGGTAAAGTGGAGGTTTTCTCCTAAGGGGGAGATGGTGCCCTTAGGTACCAAGGTAGATTGTGTGTACCAAATTTGGTTGATTTGAAAGAATTGATACCAAATTAACCAAGGGGACCAAGCCCCTCATGCTCCTACTCCGGCCACCAAATTTGGTTGATTTGAAAGAATTGATCTTGAAGGAGGCCTATAATTCATCTTATTCTATTCACCCCGGTTCTACAAAGATGTATAGAGACTTGAGGGAGGTCTATTGGTGGGGTGGTATGAAGATAGATATTGCCAAATTCATATCCAGATGTCATAATTGCCAACAAGTGAAAGCCGAACATCAAAGGTCAGGTGGCCTAGCCAAAGACATAGAGATTCCTACTTAGAAGTGGGAAGAGATCAACATGGATTTTGTGGTTGGGTTTCCTAAGACTAGGAAACATTTTGACTCTATTTGGGTTGTTGTGGATAGAATGACAAAGTTAACTCACTTCGTACCGGTCAAAACCACTTATGGTGCCGAAGATTATGCCAAGTTATATATATAAGAGTTTGTTAGATTGCATGGGGGGCCATTTTCTATCATTTTAGATTGTGGTGCTCAATTCATTTATCACTTTTGGAGGTCCTTCCAAAGAGGCCTTGGTACCAAGGTTAAGATTAACACGACTTTTTATCCTCAAATGGATGGTCAAACCTAGAGGATTATCCAAACCTTTGAGGATATGCTTAGAGCTTGTGTTTTGGAGTTTAAGGGTATCTGGGATGAACATCTACCACTTATTGAGTTTGCTTACAACAATAGCTACCACTTAAGCATTGGTATGGCTCCCTTTGAAGCTTTATATGATAGGTATTGTAGATCTCCTATTAGGTGGTTTGAAGTTGGAAAGATGGCTTTGGTAGGTCTGGATTTGGTCATGGAGGCCTTGGAGAAGGGGAGGTTGATAAGGGAGAGATTGAAAAAAGTCCAAAGTAGACAAAAGTCCTACTCTGATGTGAGAAAGAGAGACCTCAATTTTAAAGTTAGTGATTTGGTTTACTTGAAAGTCTCACCCATGAAGGGTGTGGTCCAGTTTGTCAAGAAGGGGAAATTAAGCCTAAGGTTTGTGGGTCCTTATAAGGTTTTGAAGAGAGTGGGTAAGGTTGCTTATGAGTTGGAGTTGCCTATGGAGATGAATATGGTTCATCTTGTCTTGCTTGTGTCCATGTTGAGAAAATGTGTGGGTGACCCAAGTGACATAGTGCCCTTAGATGTTGTGGAAGATAATTTGACCTATGAGGAAGTCCTGGACAAGTCTTAAATTTCATTCCTCATGTGATTTTGCACGCATTCATGTTCATGGTAACAAGTTTATGGTGATTTTTTTTGACATTCATGTTGTGATTTTTGAAAATGATGTTTAACTGCATTAGTTATATTCATGTTGGCCTGAAATCTTCATGATTACTCCTCTTATGCATGTTTCTTTGATATGCGGGGATGAATGTTTCCAATTGGGAGATATTGAAACACCCCAAAATATTCTTTGGAATGCTTATAATCGTAATTTTCATAAATCTCAAAATCTGTGTGTGATATAGAAAATCCAACTTTATATTCTGGATCAGGGGGCATAATTGAGTAGGAAATGAGTATAACCTAGATTTTAGAGGACCCATAGCGAAAAATAATTTTGGCTAATTTTTGAATTCCAGAGAGCATCGGGCCTTGGCCGCGATGCGCCAGGGGGGCAGATCAGTGTAATTTGTTCCTTCTCTTTGAGTCAGCATCGTGGACCAGATGCAAACTAGTACAAAAAAGTTTCCTTTGTTTTTCTTATGCACCCAAGGGCATCGGGGTCATAGCCCCATGCCCACTTAAACGTGAAATCACCTATTCTTAGCTATTTTTGAACTCTATATCACTCAAAAACCTCACAAAAACCTCTCCAAGACTTAACCAAATATCTCATACCAATTCAAGGATTTGAAGCTTAAATTTGGAACTTAAGGATTTACTTTAAGCTCTAAGTTTCCTTCAAGTTCATCTCAAGAAAACCCAAGTTTGAGGTGTATGGGTTTCATCCATTCGATCATTTCACCCATGGAGCCCAATCTTCCTTTTTATAAAAATTGCATGATTTCAAATTGTATTACTTGTGGATATCTCTTATTATGAAATATGAACATAAATATTTTTGGGATTTTATCAAAGTATTGTTGATTATGCATAAGTATATATTTTAAGCTTACACTATGAGTTGATGTTTGTCTATTCAGACTATGCATGTTTTGAGCTATAAACCTATGATATATTATGAGTTTTGATAATGGATTTCAAGGTACCCTATATGAGGGTTTCACTACAAGTTGGTGGGTTGATTTGCATTAAGTTTTCTCATCTTGTTTCACTCCTGAATTGCATGGTTTTGAACTAGTATCATGAACCCACCAAGTGTTTGATAAAATTTCAAGTCAAGAATTCTCAAGTTATTGATGATCTATTTCATAATTTATAAGTCAAGTGACTATATAATGATTAAGGGCTTTCAAGTATGTATTACATTCATGAAAAGTATCTATGATTTTACAAGTATCAACTTTAGCCCTATTTTAAGGTTTTTACCTCTTGTGAGCCATTCATGTTAAAGCAAGGGTTCATGTATTATTATGATCTACTCTTATGTTTGAACTTAGGCTCATAACTATAGGTCAAACATGTTTCAAGAGCTACTCATGTCATGTTTCTATGTTTCTTACAAGTTATACAAGTCATGATTATGTCAAGTATTTCGTGGGATTTAAGTTAACACTGATTGAGGCTTAAGATGGGGGCTTGACTCAAGGGGTCCTTATATAAAGTCTTTTGTCTCTAAACTATGTGCCATTATAAGATTATAATCATTACCCTTGTTATACTAGGGGATCCATCTAGTCATGTTATCATGTTTGGTTTGCCTTGACAAGCAGACCACACCTAGCCAGGGGGTGTCATGCCTGTTCCACCTTACCAAGGGGGTGTCATGCCTTGGATTCCAATTTGTAGCTACTTGGTCTATGTCTATTGAGGTTGCTTCCTACATAAGTGTATACTATATATATTGTGCAATATAAATGATTTACGAGCATATTTTATCATGATCATTGATCATGCATGCCATATTGAGATTATATATCTACTGCTTATGACAATACATTTTGACTATATTGGCCTATGTCTTGTTGCATTGCATCATGCATACTTATTACAATCAAAAGTACTAACGCATACTCTTTGCCTACATGATATTACCATGTAGGGACCGGAGCACCATTTGATCATCCTCCACGTGGTAAGTTGATACTTTGGAGATAAACTTTTGTTAGTCCTTAAGTCCGAGGACATTATCTACCTTACTTTTGCTATTTTGAGACTTCTTTACGTTAAACACTTTCTATTATAAGGGTGAGCCTAGAGAGTGTCTTGGCCCCCGCTCCATTCCATGTTAGAGGTGTTGTTGGATATTTTTGTATACTTATGCTATGAGCTTGACTCTTCATGCTTTTATGAATATCAAGATTTCCCTAAGTCTCGCTTCCCTTTTAATTGAACCTCTTGTTATTGTTTAATTTGCTTGTGCGACCAAGGATGTGTGATTGATATGCTAAGAGGTTTGTTTCGGGTCTTTTTGGATTCCCATTCGCCGTGTCATATCTAGGCTCTAGGCTTTGGTCGTGACCCTTTGAGTACTTAGCATACAACTTTTCTTCTCTCAATCTCTTGAGTACAGTCCTCAAGTGTCGAACCAGATCTGCCTTACTCTTAGAATAAACCAAGATATCATCTATGAACACAATCACAAAGATTTCTAAATAGGGCTTGAACACTCGGTTCATTAACTCCATAAAAATGGTTGAGGCATTAGTCAACCCGATTGACATAACCATGATATCATAATGCCTATAATGGGTCTTGAATGCTATCTTCAATATATTAGACTCCCAAACTCATAGTTCATGGTAACAGGACCTCAAGTCAATCTTGGAAAATACCAAGGCACCCTACAACTGGTCAAAAATAACATTAATTCGAGGCAAGGGATATTTGTTCTTGATGGTCACTTTGTTAAGCTGATGATAGTCAAAACACATATGCATAGTACCATCTTTCTTCTTTATGAATAAACAAAAGCACCCAGGGAGACACACTTGGACGGATAAAGCCTTTCTTTAACAAATTTTCCAATTGTACCTTGAACTCTTTCAATTTGGCCAGAGCCATCCGATAAGGAGAAATAGATATGGTCTTAGTGCCCGACTCCACATCAATAGCAAAGTCAATATCATGATTCGGAGGAACACTGGGTAATTTAGTCAAAAATACATCCATAAACTCTCTAGAAACCCTACTAGTCTCCAATGATGGGGAGTCTTGAGAAACATCCTGAACATCAGCTAAATATGCCAAAAACCCTTTCCCCATTACTCGACAAGCATGCACATAAGAAATAACACCCTTAGGATAGGAGCTAGGTGCTCTAGTCCATACCAACTAAGGCAAGTTGAGGCAAGATAAAATCACGGTCTTCACATGACAATTAAGAATAGCATGATAAAATGATAATAAGTCCATACCCAATATCACATCAAAGTCTACCATATCTAATAATATCAAATCAACAACATTATCTCTCTCCATAAAAGTCATAACATAACCCCGATAAACCTAATTCACCAGTAAAAATTCACCTATTGGGGTGGATACACATATAGGATTGGCAAGCGGCTTATACATAATATTAATATCTAAAGCAAAGTAGACTAATACATATGAATAAGTAGAGCCTGGATCCGATAAAATTGAACTTAACAATGGTACACTAGAATCATACATATGATTGCTGCATTTGACACCTCTGCCTCGACCTTCTCTAGAACAACATAGCAAACTCTATGACCTCCACTATCCTCTGGAACACCATGGGCACCACCTTTCCTTGTGCTATGACCTCTTCTAGCACTACTACTCATGCCCTGAGAGGTGTCTGTGGCTGCTGCCTGAGATCCTAAAGTCTGAGTAGGAAATACCCAATATGGACAATGGCTGGCAAATTGCCTTACCTCATCACAAACATAACAAGCCTTAGGGTCTTTCCCCCTAAGATAACTGTGCTGAAGAACTATCATATCTAACTGAACCCAAGGAACTATCATGGCCTGTCTGGTAGGCCTAGATCTATTAACACTATTAAATGCTGGAAGAGCTGCGTGAACTACCTGTCCTTGATGGCCCTGCCTCTGAAAACCTCAATCACATGCCAGGTGTCCACCAAATTTACCATGCTGATAGAACCTCTTTCCACCACCCTCTCTCTCATGCTTGATGCACTTTATCATGCAAGCATGATCCATAAAGTTCTGAATAGTGCCCTTAGCCAATACTAAGAAAGTTGTAGCCTCCTAAAGATTCCCTGCCAAGCCCTTAGCAAACCGTCGAATCCTCTAGAACTCAGTAGGTATACTGGATAAAGCATATTTGCATAAGGCATGAAATCTGGCCTTATAATCTAAAACCAACATGGAACCCATATTAAATCATTAATCCCTAATTATGCATACTTTGGAATCACATATGTTTCCTTGAAAATCATATATATCTTGAAATTCATCCTAATTCATGCTCAATTAATCATAATTATCATATATAAATCATAATCCAAGCATTAAAAAATTATAGCTTAAAAGCCCATAAGTAATCATCATAATTTTTTACAAAATGAAGGTTTTGGATTGGGCTTCATGAATGAAACTAATCCATGAATGAACCCTACATAGCTAAAGTAGAATCCTTAGAATTAGAGAATAAAAATTTAGAAAAACTTTGGTCAATTTTTAACCTTTAGATTCAATGGCACCCTTGACTTAGAGAGAGAATTACTAAGAATCTTTGAGAGAAATTTGGGAATTAAAAGCTTTGGATGCATTAGGTATAGAACTTTATAGAGATTAGGTCAGTTAGGGTAGTTAGGATAGTCAAAATGACTTATTTTAGGACTTAGATAGATTGGAAAAGTAAAAAATATCCTTCATTAAAAACAACCAGAGTAGTCCACATAACCCTCTTCTACAGGTCATGGAACAGTTATGGGCCATATCTTGCCTCGTAGGTCAAGGTGTCACAAAATTGAGCTACTGGAGTTGTAGCTTCTGACTCACAAACATGTAGTATGACTCATAAATAATCTTATGGGTCATAGAAATCTTTGTGGGAAGATCCTAGACTTAGAAATATTTTGATTCCTCAAAGCCTTCAGTACAAGGCCTACTAATGGACCATGGAAAAATATACGGGCTTGTTTGATAATTCATAAGATGACTTCTAGAAATCCTTTAGTTTTTCATTTTCACCAGAAACATTCCATGATATCACCTATGACCCATGGATTCTTTTACGGGTCATAAACTTGCTTGTGAGTTCTTACAATTAGTAGATTTTTTGTGCTTCAGTTTTCTAGGCCTAAAAACATGAGAGGCATTACATTCTGCTCCAATTCCACCTATTTTGTCTACCACAACATTTACTTCTACTGCACCTCCAACTACTTTTACATTCCGACTGCTAGTTACATAAACCATTTATATTGTATAGGAGATGTTACCTATTCTATGGATATGATAGCCTCGAGGCTTGAGGTGAGAGTGCTTACTATGATCTCTGCCACTATTGAGGCTACTCCTAGACAACTCTAGGTTGAGATGACCAAGCAATGAGGTTTATAAGATGCTTATGGCTTGAGATTGGATGCTCTTATTTGCAAGATCAAGGATTTGGAGTGTGTCGAGAGCTACTTATCTGATTTGATAGACTTATGGTCGAATATTTGTACATTGAGAAGAGGTATGAATGAGCTAAGGTCCATATATATATATATATATATATATATATATATATGCTTTGGGGGAGAGTTGATGCCCCTGAGGTTTCTTCTTTAGGTTTACCACCTATGACCAGACAGACAGTCTATTTAGATATTCCTTTGCTCTAATGAGAGATAAAGGTCATGCTATTGTAGGGTTTGATGATGATATGCTACCAGAAACTAATAAGGAGTTAGGTAAGCCAGAGCATCAGAGTAAGGATACTTATGCGGACCTTGTAGACCTTAAGGATCTTCACCTTCAAACAGGGTTGGCTAGGTCATTCCAGGTTAGTCCAGTTGATAGTTCTACTACGATCCAACCTCCATCCTCTATTACTCTGAGTATTGCACCTAGAATTGGTGCACCAGCTATATACATTTAAAAGGTCAAGAGTTCACCTCCTGCATACCCTAATAGGAGATCCTTATTCTTATATCTTTCTTTCAGGTTTTTGATTTGTACTTTTATTTTAGCATTTAGTATACTGCTTTTTATTTTAGTGAGGGCGACGGTTAGTACCTAACCCTTTTCTTGGAAATTTAAGGTCCATGTGGTTTGGTCCATTCATAATGGTACGGTTATCACCATATGGTGATAAAGAATTAGTAGCTCAGAAGCAAGTTCAAAGAAAATCATCAGTAAGTGAAGTTGTATTTGAGAGGAGTAGAAGATGTAAAAGTTGTCGAAGAGCTCCTATTTGATGATGTCTTAGTAATCAAGTAACCTACATTATTCATCTTAGTAATTGTGTACATCTAGATTTGTGGAAGATATAAGTGAGTGGCATCAGAAGACATGTCAACTTTTTGTACAATTAGAGCATAAGGCAATGTAGGAGCTTAGGAAGCTAAATCTAATCCAAAATGATGTTTTAAATCTGAGATTGGACTAGATAAATGAATTTAGGCTATGGGCATACGAGAGGTCTATAATCTACAAGGAAAAGATAAAACTTTACCATGATTGGCATATTAAGAAAAGAGAATTCAATTTCAACAACTTAGTAGTATTGATCAACCTGAGACTAGGACTATTTCTTGGAAACTGAGGTCCAAGTAGTTCAGAAGCAAGTTCAAAGAAAAATGCTAGTGAGTGAAGTTGTATTTGGGATGAGTAGAAGATGTGAACTTAGTTGAGGAGATCCTGCTTGATGAAGTCTTAGAAATCAAGTAACCTTTATTATTCCACTACAATAAATAAGGTGTTGCTTGGGAGGTAGCCAAGGATTGTAATCATAGATAGAGTTTTAGATGGTCATAGAAGTTAGATAGTCATAGTTTAAGTTTTGATTCTTTATTTCTTTTGGATTTAATTTATAGTATCACGGTACAAAGATTGGAAGGATCAAAGTTTCAAGAAACTGAACTAGGTATCCCACCATGTCCCATTACATGATCTGTACAAATCTTCACTACTCATGGTGAATGGCATGGACTGAACCTCTTTGTTGACCACAAGGTTCACAGGGGGGTTCACAGATCATGGTAATAACCAAAGCCCATTGATTCATTCATGAGCCCAGGTGACTTCTCTTACAAATCTTGTTAAGTTCAAACTCATTAGGGGTTAAATGAGCCATAAAACTTTCCGCGCTTCACTCTCACATCTCATATAACTTGTGTAGGTAAAATTCTAATAATCCAACCCATTCTATAGTTGTACCCAAGTCTTTTTGAAATAAAAAAGGGGTTTAACCCATTTTTTAGCACAAAATGGGCCATTCAAGGTTAATCTTCCTAAATTCAAATATCCATATCCTCAAATACTCAATGTCAAACCATTCATACTGATTCAATTGCAATTTACCTTCTCAAATTCATTGCTACCTATACTTATTTTAAATAAATTAAGTATGCTTCTTGTGTCTTTACTAATTACTTGACTTTTTAATAAGATCACCAATTGGGGTTTATTTGAATCGTTGATATGTTGAATATATGTGATACTCGAAATGAGATAACGTCATTTTTTAATTTTATTTTTGTTGGATATATTAGGTTTTATTTGTTATATGAACTAGAAAAGAAGGCTTTTTCAAGGGCCAAGAGACCGTAAAAGAACCATGGTTTATCCTCAACAGATATGATAATAATATTTCTAAGTATAACTCCACAAAGGATCTCACTAATTTTATAACATTATATAGATTGAAAGACCTTTTGTAAAGGTTTACTTGGCAACTTCTATTTATCCAGCTTGTTCCACAAGTCTTTCATGGTCTGTGTACACCTTAAAAACTGTGACACTTCCTATATACACATTACCAAAACAACACACACAGATCCTTTTTGTAGGTTAAGTGATGATGGATTGAGTGATGACTTTCTTAAGGAACACTATCTACACAAGGGAAATCTGAGTACTTCTGCATATTGTCAATTGTTAATGTGCCAAATAATAAATATTATTATTGTTCACAGGTACCATGGGCCCTTGATTCAAGATAGCATAACTTTGTGATACTCCAAAGTCTTGGATCATGACTCTACTTTCATGTTCGGAGATAAGCCTTTGAGTGGTTAAAAAATTTAGGTCACCATCATCTCCCCATAGTAACTAAGATATACTAGTGCTAAAGCTATAGAGTTTCCACAACCAAACCTTTCTAGTCTGAAGAGGAGGATTCTATTTCAGGCAAAGTAGAAGGCTTCGAGTCAAAAAATGAGGAAGGATGTAGGGAAGGCAGTGATAAAGGTTCAACAGAAGGTTTTGAGGCTGCTGAAGAATCTAACATTGCGGTTGTACCCATTGGCAAGGGTGAGAAAGAATAATCCTCTAATTGAGGTTTTGACTAGGAGGCCTAAAGCAAAGATAGTATCACCATAACTCAGAGGCTTAAAACAAAGATAGAATCACCATAACTAAGAGGCTTAAAGCAAACGTTGCATCACCAACTTTGCAAATAAGTGTAAGCTGAATCTTATCACTCAATGGTGATTACTAAACATCGATAGATAGGATATGCTTGCCACCAAATACATATACAACCATGGAATTTGAAAAGCAAAGAGTGGTTGGGTGATAAACCCATTGTTCCAAAGGATTGGGTCATAGAAGATAGTCTTTTATCTTTGCCGAAACATAAAGACATTTTTTATTGATATCACATTAAGTGGATAATAGAGAAACAGGGTGAAACAACCCCAAAAAGTACTCAAAAATGTGCCTCGAAAGTGCCTAAAATCATAATTTTTATATATCACAAAATTCGTACGTAATATCGAAAATTCGACTTCATATTCTTGTTCAAGGGGTCAAATTAAGTGGAAAAAGAGTCTAACCCATATTTTAGAGCGAGCAATTCACAATTTCAAATTTCAAAGTGTCGAATTCTAGTGAGGAATCCACGTTACAGGCGCGACGCGCCTCAGTATATTTTTTGGTCCAAATTTTCAAGTTTGGTCCAAGACCGTTTGGTCTTGGGCCTAAGCCTGCCTACATGTAAAAATACCTATACTTAGCCATATTGAACCATCATATCATTTTAAATATTTCTCAATACTCATTCAAACACTTAGCCAAATATTTCACTCCTAAATTCAAGTCCCAAAACTTATCCGAATCTTAAGGTTCTCATCCAAGCTTTAAGTCTCCATCTCCAATCTTCATCAAGTTAATCTCCAAAGCTAAGGTATGTCTTCAAGGTTCTTCTTCAAGCTTCAAGTCTCCATCTCCAATCTTCACCAAGTTCATCTAAAAGCTATGGTATGCAGGTTTATTTCATGGGTTCCTTTCACCCATGATGCCCAAGCTTCCTTTTACCTAAAATTGTATGATTTAAAGTCAATTTACTCATGGGTCTTACTTATTATGAATTTCACTGCACACTATATTTAGGTTTATGAAATACTGATTGCATTAGCATGTTTTGAGCTATGAATCCAAGATCTATTATAAGATATAATGAATGATTTTACTATATATTGCTTAAGGGTGTTCCCAAGTATTGAATGATGGTTTTACATTGGATTTCCTTGTATGATTTCATCCCTAAATTGCATGATTTTACACTAGCACTACACATCCGTCAAGTATCTGATAAAATATTCGGTTATGGTTTCTTGAGGAATTGAAGGTCCAATGCATGTATTATGAGTTGAATTACTATATGATGATGAAATGACTATATGTCTATGGAATTCTCTATAGAGTGTTGGAATGTGACCAAGCCTTACTCAGGTGTTGCGTATCGGGAAACCGTGTCAAAGGGTTCGTACCTTGATAACCATGTCATGGGATTTGTATCTTGATAACCATGTCGGGGGAGAGGGGGTTCATACCTAGGTTACCACAGATGGTAGGGTGCAATGATCCACCAATCATGTTGGGGGGTTTATACCTTGGCAACCATGTTTGGGGGTTTGTACCTCGATCACCAACGGTGGTAGTGTGTGAAGATCTACCAACCAATTGATAGGGTTGGTACCACAAACACCAAGGGTGGTAGGATGTGATGATCCACCAATATGATAGTGGTCTCTTCTTACACATGTATTATGTTCTATATAAGCATGATTTTACTTCAAGCATTATTCATACATGTCATATTGCTATATGCTAATCATTACCTATGCTTATGCAATTTGATTATGTACTTATCTCTTGTTGCATTGCATCCGACATACTTAGTACATTCAAGTGCACTAACGCACACTATATGCCTACATAATGTTACCATGTAGGAACCGGAGCACCATTTGATCATCCTCCTCCACATGGTTAGTAGAATATCACTCAAGCTAGTTGGTGAGTCCTCTATTTTGGGGACATTGACCTATGTTCTTATGTTATGTATTGCTACACTCAATCTCTATTATATACTTTGACTTTGAGGGTGAGCCAGGTTACTTATCTTGGCCCCCACTATTATCTAATATTATGTACCAATGCTATTAGCCTTGACTCTCTTGTTTCTTGATGTTTATGATATCGAAGTCTACCCTTAGTCCCAATTCTCCTTGTTTATGCTTATCTTTTACTGTTATTTTAATTGCTTCCATGACCAAGGATGTGTAAAAATATGCTATGAGGCTTGTTTAGGGGTTTCTTCGGGTTCCCCATTCGCCGGTCACATCTAGGCCCTAGGCTTGAGTTCGTGATAAAGATGGTATTAGAGTACTAGATTGTTAGGTCCTCGACATCCAACATACCGCATCGATTAAAGTCTTATTCATAGTTATGAAGTGCACCACGACTATGAATAAGAGGAAATGAGGCATTCTAGGAAATGTTTTTCTTATTCATGATCTATGTCATGCGAAAGAGTTATGTCCCCTAGGTCTTATTGCTAATCCTAACTGTTACATTTAAGAACATGTCTCAAACTACCCAAGACAGTGGTATATCAAATGAGGAGGTTTGCATCATTCTAAGGGTATTAACCAAGGCCATAATCGTTCAACTCAATCAACAAGAGAGTGCCCCTGAGACTTCTAATTGCAAGAAGAGGTGTAGTGAGGCCAACAGGGCCTGTGTTAGGGGCAAGTTCCAAGGACTCAAAGATAGAGGTGGTGTGTTGTCTTATGCTAGGTGTCCAAAATATGGTAGGTACAATGATTGACCATGCTTGAGAGGTACCTATGCTTGCTAATATTTTGGAGAGTTAGGTCATAAGGAAAGAGATTTCCCACGTAAACGCAATAAGAATAAAGAAGGCTATGATGGGGTGACTCGTCCTAGATACCTAAAATATAGGAGGAAATATGGTGGTACATATTGGAGGAAAATGGGTACTTTCTTTGGGTGCAGTGAGATGGGCCATAAAATATCGGATTACCCATATGCTCAAGAAAAGGGTAAAGGTGGTGATGTTGATTGAGGAGCTCAAGGAGGGGATGAGGTGTCCGATGATATTGCTGGTATGTTGACATTTTCTTTGACTTTGATGTGTATATATTGATAGCTCCGGCATGACATTACTTCTTTCATTATTCTTTTTTGGGTTCCTAGTAGGCTCTTTGTATGTCCTAAGTTGTTATGTGAATGTTTGGTGTCTACCTCTTTGTTGAGTATATTGTTGCTAAGAATGTTCATAGGTGTTGTTCCGTGTTCATCTTGCCTCAGGTCTTACCTTGTGATTTGCTGAAGTTGATGTGGTGTATGTATTGTAATGCTTGGGGTAGATTAGTTGCTTGCGTATTATGTCCCCTTTGATTGTAGGGCCTATAGAGTTAGAATCCAACTCCTTAATAAACCCATCCTTGAGTGAGGGCTTGTAATGTGGTTGTTAAGAGGTAAGTCTATTTCTTGTCTTAAGGTACATTGGATCTCTAAGGGTCCCATTAGGATGAAGGTGATTAGAGATTGGCCTATACCTTTGAATCCATCATATATTAGGAGCTTCTTGGACTTAGCGAGTTATTACTGGAGGTTACAAATAGGTTTCTTTCTATTGCTTCTTCTAAGGTTTAGTAGACCCCATGTAAGGCTCATTGTGTAGACCCATAAGTCTAAATAGAGTTTCTAAAACCTTGATATTTAAGCTTGTGTTCGCTCCTCTCTTGGCTCTACCAGGAGGATTGGAAGGAAGTTGTTGAGTATTGTGATGTTTCAAGGAATTGGATTGGGTTGGAAGCCTTGTAGTGGTTTAGCTACTTGGATATCATGCTTCCAATGAGTGTTGAGCTTGAAAGTTTGTGATATAATGGTTAAAGATGGACGATCCATTTGGTCAACTACAATGGGATAGACACTTCTCTAAGATTTATTTTTGGTTCAGCTTTTGTCCCTAAGTGAGGAGGACGGTAGGTGAGATTCCTAGGTATCCTATCAGACTAGGAGTGAGTATTTGAGTACTGGTAGAGTTGTTTGGTCAACTTATGCACCGGCTATGTTTATGGGTTTCATGAATAGGGTCTTAAAACCCTACCTTGGCATGTTTGTGGTGACCTATAGTGGTGGAGCATTGAATTATTTAGAGCTTGTGAACCATTTAGGGATAGTGCTGCAAGTCTTGGGAGATGAGCTACCTATAGTGGTGGAGCATTGAATTATCTAGAGCCTGTGAACCATTTGGGGTTAGTGTTGCAAGTCTTGAGGGATGAGATGTTATTTGCTAAATATGAGAGGTGTGAATTGAGTGTGAAAAGAAGGTGGCTAGAACTTCTTAAAGACTATGATAAGAGTGTGCATTATAATCCGAGGAAATCTAATGTGGTGGAAGATGCTTTGAGTAGGGTGTCTATGGGTAGACTAGCTCATGTCGATAGTGGTGAAAAAGAGGTGTCTAGGTAGGTGAATTGGTTGGCGAGATTGGGGGTTAGATTCAATGAGGTTGGTAATGGTGTTGTTGTTGTTGTTGATGGTTCTAAGTCTTCCTTGGTTGATAAGGTGATAGCCAAACAAGATTTTGATTCCTCCTTGTTAAAAGTTAGGGCCTTGGTGAAAGAGGGCAAGGTAGAGTTTCTCCCTAGGGGGAGATGGTGCCCTTAAGTAACAAGGTAGGTTGTGTGTGCCTTATGGTAATGGTTTGAGGGGGAAAATTCTTGACGAGGCCCATACTTCTTCTTATTCTATCCAATCCAGTCCCACCAAAATGTATAGAGATTTGTGGGATGTGTACTGGTGGGGAGATTGAAGAGGGACATTGCCAAATTCGTTTCCTATTATAGTTGTCAACAAGTCAAGGCTGAATATCACAGGCTGGGTGGCCTAACCCAAGATATAGAGATTCCTACTTGGAAGTGGGAGGAGGTTAATATGGATTTCATAGTTCGGTTGCCCAAGACTAGAAAGGGATTTGATTCTATTTGGGTGGTGGTTGATAGGATGACTAAATAAACTCATTTTCTACTAGTTAGGACTACATATGGGGTTAAAGATTATGCTAGATTGTACATTCAAGAGTTGGGGAGATTGCATGGGGTGCTCTTATCTATCATATCGGATCGTGGTGCTCAATTCACTTCACATTTTTGGAGGTCCTTCCAATGGGGTGTTGGTGCAAGGGTTAAACTTAGTACAACCTTTCACCCTAAAATAGATGGCCAAGCCGAAAGAACTATCCAAACACTTGAGGATATGCTTAGGGATTGCATTTCAGAGTTCAAGGGTAGTTGGCATGATCATCTTCCATTGATTGATTTTGCTTATAACAATAGCCATCATTCTAGCATCGGTGTGACTCCTTTTGAGGCTCTCCATGGTAGACATTATAAATCACTGGTTGGATGGTTTGAAGCGGGAAAGATTGCTTTATTAGGTCTGTATTTGTTGATGGATGCTATGGAGGAGGTAACGTTGATTAGGGAAAGGTTTGAAACAGCCCAAATTCGTCAAAAGTCTGATATCGAAGTGAGAAAAAGAGAGCTTGAATTCAAAGTCGGTGATTGGGTCTATTTGAAGGTTTCACTCATATAAGGTGGGGTTGCCCCTGTAGGAGGGAATTGATTTCATGGTTTGTGTGTCTTCATAGAATCTTCATAGGAATGTTAGTAAGATTCCATATGAATGGAAGTGCCTTTTGATAAGGATATGGTTCATCCGGTTCTTTATGTTTCTATGATTGTGAGGAGGTATGTTGGTGATTCGAGTGTTATATGACTCTTGGGGTTATAGACGTTGTAGAGGATGAGTGGAATTATGAGGAGGTCCGATGGAGAAGTCGGGTGGATGTGAGTAAGGGTTGATTTGTGAGAGTGTAGTGTCGTCAAGGCCCATTGGAAGGATCTTCAAGTCGAGAGTTTCTTTCAGAAGCCAAAGCGGGCATGGAAGGCAATATCTGTATCTTTTTTTTTCATTCCATTCAAGCTTATGATAACAGGCCAAGTCCTTTTATGATTCCAAGTCTCAGGTTCCAGTCCTATATCATTACATGCATTCATGTCTATGTTGACAAATTGATGATGATTTTAACACTTGTATTTAGATTTCAAAAATAGTGTTTAAGTACATTCTTGCATTCTAGTTGGAGCTGATTTCTTCATGATTACTCTTCTTATATACATCTCTAGGACATTTGGGGATGAATGTTCCAAAGGGGGTGATACTGAAATGACCCTAAAAAGTGCCCGAAAATATGCCTCGAAAGTGTTCGGAATCGTAATTTCAATATATTTCAAAATTTGTGCGTGATATCAAAAATCAAACCTCATATACTTGTTCAGGGGGTCAAATTGAGTGGGAAAAGGGTCTAACTATAATTTTATAGTAACGATTCACAAAATTTCAAAGTGTCATATTTCATTTAGGAATCCGCATTACAAGCGCGACGTGCCTCAGTATATTTTTCTATCTAGTTTTTCAAGTTCGGTCTAAGACTTTTTGATCTTGGGCGTAAGCCTTCTGATACGTAAAAATACCTATACTTAGCAGCATTTTACCTTGATATCATTCTAAACATTCCCAAATACTCATTCAAACACTTAGCCAAGTATTTCACTACTAAAGTCAAGTCTAACAACCCATCCAAATCTGAAGGTTCTCATCTAAGCTTCAAGTCTCCATTTCCAATTTTCATTAAGTTAATCTCCAAAGCTAAGGTATGTGGGTTTCTTTCATGGGTTCCTTTCACCCATGATGCCCAAGCTTCCTTTTACCTAAAATTGCATTATTTAAAGTCGATTTACTCATGGGTCTTACTTATTATGAGTTTCACTACATACTATATTGGCGTTTATGAAAGAGTGATTATTTTAGCATGTTTTGAGCTTTGAATCAAAGATCTATTATAAGATTTGATGAAGGGTTTTGATGTATATTACTTGAGGGTGTTACCAAGTATTGAATGATGGTTTATATTGAATTTTCTTGCATGATTTCATCCCTAAATTGTATTGTTTTACACTAGCACTACACCCCCAAAGTATTTTATAAAATGTTCGGTTATGGTTTCTTAAGGAATTGAAGGTCCAATGCGTGTCTTATGAGTTGAATGTATATAATGATGATATGAATATATGTATATGGTGTTCTCTATATAGTGTTGGAATATGACCATGCCCTACTCGGGGGTTGCATGTCGGGTAACCGTGTCAAGGGGTTCATACCTTGATAACCATATTGAGGGATTTGTACCTTGATAACCATGTCAGTGGGTTCATACCTTGGTCACCACGGGTGGTAGGGTGCGATAATCCACCAATCATGTTGGGGGGTTTGTACCTTGGTAACTATGTCAAGGGGTTTGTACCTCGGTCACCAAGGGTGGTAGGGTGCGAAGATCCACCAACCAATTGATGGGGTTGGTACCTCAATCACCATGGGTGGTAGGGTGTGACGATCCACCAATATGATAGTGGTCTCTTTTAGCACATGTATTATGTTTTATATAAGCATGATTTACTACATAGCATCTCACATTCATGCCATATTGATCCACCAATATGATAGTGGTCTCTTTTTACATATGTATTACGTTCTATATAAGTATGATTTTACTTCAAGCATCATTTATACATGCCATATTGCTATATGCTAATCATTGCCTATGCTTATGCATTTTGATTATGTACTTATCTCTTGTTGCATTGCAACCTACATACTTGTACATTCAAATGTACTAACGCATACTCTTTGCCTACATGATGTCACCATGTAGGAATCGGAGCACCGTTTGACCATCCTACTCCTCCACGTGGTTAGTATGATATCACTAAAGCTAGTTGGTGAGTCCTACAATCCGGAGACATTGGCCTTATGTTCTTATGTTATGTATTGCTATACTCTATCTCTACTGTATACATTGACTTTGAGGGTGACCCCGGTTTCTTATCCTGGCCCCAGCTATTATCTAAGTAGTATAGGTGTTGTTGGACATGTTATGTACTTATTCTATGAGCCTTGACTCTCTTATTTCTTGATGTTTGTGATACGAAAGTCTACCCTTAGTCCCAATTCCCCTTATTTATGCTTATCTCTTATTATCATTTTAATTGCTTTTGTGACAAAGGATGTGTAAAGATATGCAATGAGGCTTGTTTGGGGTTTCTTTTGGTTACCCATTCCCCAGTCACATCTAGGCCCTAGGCTTGAGTTTATGACAAAGATGGTATTAGAGCACTAGATTGTTAGGTCCTCGATGTCCAACACACAATGACGATTAGAGTCTTATTCATGGTTGTGAAGCATGCCACGATTATGAATAGGAGGCTATGAGGCGTTCTAGGAAATATTTTGCTTCTTCATGATCTATGTCATGCGAAAGAGTTAGTTCCCCTAGGTCTTATTACTAATCCTCCCCATTACATTTTAGGATATGTCTCAACCTCCCCAATACAGTGGTATATTTGATGAGGAGGTTGGCAATGTTCTAAGGGTAATGACCAAGGCTGCGATCCCTCAACTCAATCAACTAGTGAGTCCCCTTGAGACTTTTAATGGCATGAGGACAAGTAGTGAGGCCATGAGGGCCCGTGTTGGGGGCAAGTTCTAAGGCTCCAAAGATAGAAATGGTGTGGTGTCTTATGCTAGGTGCCCAAAATATGGTAGGTACCATGATGGCCCATGGTTGAGAGGTACCAGCGCTGTTTATGGTTGTGGAGAGTTGGATCATAAGCTAAGGGATTGGCCTCATATACACAATAAGATTAAAAAAAGAGATGATGGGGTGACTAGTCCGAGATGCCCAAAATGTGGGAGGAAACATAGAGGTACATGTTAGAGGAACACGGGTGCATGCTTTAGGTATGGTGAGATGGGCCACAAAATTTTGGATTGGCTATATGCTCAAGATTAGGGTAAAGGTGGTGATGTTGATCGAGGTGCTCAAGAAGGGGATGAGGTGCCCAAAGTTATTGCCGGTATATTGAAATTTCCTTTGACTTTAATGTGCATACATTGATAGGTCTGACATGTCATTACTTCTTTCTTTATTCCTTTTTGGGTTGCTAGTGGGCTCCTTGTCTGTCCTAAGTTGCTATGTGAACCTTTGGTGTCTACCTCTTTGTTGAGTGTTGTTGCTAAGAATTTTGTGTTTATCTTACCTTAGGTCTTACCTTGTGACTTATTATTGTTGATATGGTGGATGTGATGTAATGCTTGAGGTAGATTAGTTGCACGCATATTATGTCCCATTTGATTGTAGGGCCCATAGAGTTAGAATCCAACTCCCCAATAAACCCCTCTTTGAGTGGGAGCCTGTAATGTGGTTGTTAAGGGGTAAGTTCGTTTCTTGTCTTAAGGTACAATCGATCTCTAAGAGTTTCATTTATTATCTTGCAAGAGTTAGGGGTATTGAACCTAAGTTATTTCTATTCAAATTATTTTAGGTGGTAGATGAACTCTTGAAGTAAAGGTTAGGGGGTGCCTTCCTAGGTCTTATAGTGCCGGGTGATGGTATTAAGGTGGACCCTAGTAGGACAAAGGTGATTAAAGATTGGCCTATACCTTTGAATCCATTGCATATTAGGAGCTTTTTGGGCTTAGCGGGTTATGACTGGAGGTTGTGAATAGGTTTTTTTCTATTGCTTCTTCTAGGGTTTAGTTCACCCTAAGTAAGGCTCATTGAGTGGACCCATAAGTGTGAATAGAGTTTCTAAAACCTTGAAGGTTAAGCTTATGTTCGCTCCTCTCTTGGCTCTACCAGGAGGATTGGAAGGGGGTTGTTGAGTATTGTGATGCTTTTAGGAATTGGTTTGGGTTGGAGGCCTTGGGGTTGTGTGGCTAATTTCATATCATGCTTCCAATGAGTGTAGAGCCCGTAAGTTTGTGATTTGATGGTTAAGGTTGGACGACCCATATGGTCAAGTATAATGGGCTAGACACTTCTTTAAGATTGATTTTTGGTTTGGGTTTTGTCCACAAGTGAGGAGAAGGGTAGGTGGGATCCCTAGGTAACCTATCGGTCTAGGAGTAAGAATTTGAGTAGTGGTGGAGATGTTTGGTTGACTTATGCACCGGGTATGTTTATGGGTTTCATGAATAGGATCTTAAAACCCTACTATGGCATGCTTGTGGTGACTTCTAGTGGTGGAGCATTGAATTATCTAGAGCTTGTGAGCCATTTGGCGGGTAATGTTACAAGTCTTGAGGGATGAGATGTTGTTTGCTAAATATGATTGGTGTGAATTGAGGGTGACAAGAAGATGGCTAGAACTTCTTAAGGACTATGATTAGAGTGTGCATTATCATCCCGGTAAGGCTAATATGGTGGCAGATGCTTTGAGTAGGGTGTCTATGGGTAGCCTAGCTCATGTCGATGGTGGTGATAAAGAGATGGCTAGGGAGGTGCATTGGCTGGCTAGATTGGGGGTTAGATTGGAAGAGGTTGGTAATGTTGTTGTTGTTGTTGTTGATGGTTCTAAGTCTTCCTTGGTTGATGAGGTGATAGCAAAACAAGATCTTGATTCCTCCTTATTAGAATTGAGGGCATTAGTGAAAGAGGGCAAGGTGGAGGTTTTTTTCCAAGAGGGAGATGGTGCCCCTTAGGTACCAAGGTAGGTTGTGTGTGCCTTATGTTGATGGTTTGAGGGAGAAAAATCCTTGACAAGGCCCATAATGCTTCTTATTCTATCCACCCCGATCCCATAAAAATGTATAGAGATTTGAGGGATGTGTATTGGTGGGGAGGCTGAAGAGGGACATTGCCAAATTTGTTTCAGGTTGTCATAGTTATCAACAAGTCAAGGTCGAACATCAAAGACAGGGTGGCCTAACCCAAGACATAGAGATTCTTACTTGGAAGTGAGAGGAGGTTAATATGAATTTTGTGGTTAGGTTGCCCAAGACTAGAACGGGATTTGATTCCACTTGGGTAATGGTTGATAGGATGACAAAATCGACTCATTTTCTACCAGTTAGGACTACATAAGGGGTTGAAGATTATGGTAGGTTGTATATTCAAGAGTTGGTGAGATTGCATGTGCTGCCCTTGTCTATCATATCGGATCGTGGTGCTCAATTCACTTCACATTTTTGCAGGTCCTTCCAATGGGGTCTTGGTGCAAGGGTTAAACTTAGTATGGCCTTTCACCCTCAAACGGACAGCCAAGCCAAAAGAACTATCCAAACACTTGAGGATATGCTTAGGGCTTGTATTTTGGATTTCAAGGGTAGTTGGGATGATCATCTTCCATTGATTGAGTTTGCCTATAACAATAACCATCATTCTAGCATCGATATGGCTCCTTTTGAGGTTTTCTATGATAGATGTTGTAAATCACTGGTTGGGCAGTTTCAAGTGGGAAAGATGGGTTTGTTGGGTTCAGATCTGTTTATGGCTGTTATGAAGGATTTAAGCTTGATTAGGGAAATGTTTGAAATAGCCCAAATTCGTCAAAAGTCCAATATCGAAGTGAGAAAAAGAGAGCTTAAATTAAAAGTTGGTGATTGGGTCTATTTGAAGGTTTCACTCATATAAGGTGTGATTGCCCCGGTAGGAGGGAATTGAGTTCATGGTTTGTGAGTCTTCATAGGAAGATTAGTGAGGTTGCATACAAATGGGAAGTGCCTTTGATAAGGATATGGTTCATCCAGTTCTTTATGTTTCTAGGATTGAGGAGGTGTATTGGTGATTCAAGTGTTATAGGACTCTTGGGGTTGTAGATATTGTCAAGGATGAGTGGACTTTTGAGGAGGTCCGGTGGAGAGTTTCAGTGGATATGAGTACGGGTTGATTTGTGAGGGTGTAGTGTTCATCAAGTCCTATTGGAAGGATCGTCAAGTCGAGAGTATCTTTCGAAAAGCCAGAGCGGGCATGGAAGGCAATATCGTATCTTTTTTTTGTTCCATTCAAGCTTATGATAACATGTCAAGTCCTTTTATGATTCTAAGTCTCATGTTCCAGCCCTATGTCATTGCATGCATTCATGTGTATGTTGACAAGTTCATTATGATTTTAACACTTGTATTGAGATTCCAAAAATGGAATTTAAGTGCATTGTTGCGTTCTTATTAGGGCTAACTTCTTCATGATTACTCTTCTTATATACTTCTCTTTGACATTTGGGGACGAATGTTCCCAATGGGAAGATATTGAAACGACCCCAAAAAGTGCCCGAAAATGTGCCTCGAAAGTGGTTGGAATCAGAATTTTACTATATCTATAAATTTGTGCATGATATCAAAAATCTGATTTCATATTCTTGTTCAGGGGGTGAAATTGAGTGGGAAAAGGGTCTAACCACGATTTTAGAGTGAACAATTTATAATTTCAAATTTCAAAGTATAGAATTCCAATGAGGAATCCGCATTACAGGCGCGATATGCCTTAGTATATTTTTCTGTCAAGTTTCTCAAGTTCGGTCCAAGACTTTTTGGTCTTGGCCCTAAGACTTCTCATACGTGAAAATACCTATACTTAGCCATATTTTACCCTTATATCATTCTAAACATTCCCCAATACTCAATCAAAAAGCTTAGACAAATATTTCACTCCTAAATTCAAGTCCCAAAAACACATCCGGATCTTAAGGTTCTCATCCATGCTTCAAGTCTCCATCTCCAATCTTCATTATGTTAATCTCCATAGCTAAGGGATGTGGGTTTCTTTCACGAATTCCTTTCACCCATGATTCCCAAGCTTTCTTTTACCTAAAATTGCATGATTTAAAGTCGATTTACTCCTGAATCTTACTTATTATGAATTTCACTGCACAATATATTGAGGTTTATGGAATAATGGTTATTTTAGCATGTTTTGATATATGAATCTAAGATTTATTATAAGATTTGATGAAGGGTTTTGGTGTATATTGGTTGAGGGTGTTACCAAGTATTGAATGATGGTTTTACATTAGATTTCCTTGCATAATTTCATCCCTAAATTGCATGATTTTACACTAGTACTACATACCCGCCAAGTGTTTGATAAAATATCCCGTTATGGTTTCTTGAGGAATTAAAGGTCCAATGCATATCATATGAGTTGAATGACTATATGATGATAAAATGATAATGAATTTAATATGTGTATATGGTATTCTCTATATAGTGTTGAAATGTGACCATGCCCTACTCTAGGGTTGCGCGTTGGGTAACCGTGTCAAGAGGTTCATACCTTGATAATCATGTCGAGGGGTTTGTACCTTGATAACCATGTCGGGCGATTTGTACCTTGGTCACCATGGGTGGTAGGGTACGACGATCCACCAACCATGTCGGGGTATTTGTACCTTGATAACCATGTAGGGGGGTTTGTACCTAGGTCACCAAGGGTAGTAGGGTGCGAAGATTCACCAACCAATTGATGGGGTTGGCACCTCAATCACCAAGGGTGGCAGGGTGTGATGATCTACCAATATTATAGTGGTCTCTTCTTACACATGTATTTTGTTTTATATAAGCATGATTTTTACTTCAAGCATCATTCATGCATGCTCTATTGCTATATGTTAATCATTGCCTATGCTTATGCATTTTGATTATGTACTTATCTCTAGTTGCATTGCATTTTACATACTTACTACATTTAAAAGTACTAACATATACTCTATACCTGCATGATGTCACCATGTAGGAACCGGAGCACCGTTTGATCCTCCTCCTCCTCGACGTGGTTAGTACGATATCTCTCAAGCTAGTTGGTGAGTACTCCATTTTGGGGGCATTGGCCTATGTTCTTATGTGATGTATTGCTACACTATATCTTTATTGTATACTTTGACTTTGAGGGTGAGCCTGATTGCTTGTCTCGGCCCCCGCTATTATCTAAGTAGTAGAGGTGTTGTTGGACATGTTATGCACCGATGCTATAAGGCTTGACTCTCTTGTTTCTTGATGTTTATGATATGAAAGTCTACCCTTAGTCCCAATTTCCTTTGTTTATGCTTATCTCTCATTGTCATTTTAACTGCTTTCGAGATCAAGGATGTGTAATGATATGCTATGAAGCTTGTTTGGGGTTCCTTCGGGTTCCCCATTCGTCGGTTACATCTAGGCCCTAGGTTTGGGTCATGACATGGGATACTGTGGATTGCAGATTACACAAGAATTTTACTACAAGTACACTATAATTTCTTTGAACTCATTTGAAGGTAGTATGACAAAGAAGAAAAATAAAGTTGTTGCTATACTGCCATCATTAGCTACTATTAGTGTTCAAGGTGTACAAGTTGATATCCGAAAGGCATTGATCCATAGGTTCTAGCATTGTTCGACATATATTTCTCAAACTCAAATGGGTTTGTACGAGTACATGCATCATTTGGTCTCAAGTGAAGCCCAGATGGAGAATGTTAAGGAGATGACTGACATATTTACATGAATTTATGAAATTATTACTATCAATTATGTTGTTCCTCCTTTGGTGACAAATACAAGGCTACTAATCATGAACATATCCTTGTAATTTGCTGCTGAGATCTGGTAGTCGATAGTACAATCATAATTGAGGCTTATGGTCAATGATAATATCCTACATCTATTGCAGGCTTCACTATTAGCTTATTATGTCTTGGTATGCCTTGAGCGTAGGCTAACTTATTGCCACAGATATAAAGGATAAAGGCCTTAATGAGAAAGCTGGTATACCATTTCGTTACATTATTTGAGCCTTATGTAAGTTTGCATAAGTGCCTACCAGTTACCACATTGATCAAAAGACCACTGTAACAAAGTTCATTAGCCTTGAACTGATTAAGGATATGGACAATTAGTTATATAAATCCAAATCAGTTCTAGACACTATTTCGGTGTCAAGTGTCTCTTGACCCCTCCCGTAGCAACTAGCCTTGGAGGGTCCACTAGTTGCCACCCATTTTGAGGGTGAAACCAAGTAGCCTGAGCACTAGATAACTCTTCCTATCCCTGCTTTTACAGCTAGGTAGCCATGTCTCTATTCCCTTACAACTCCTACAGAAATTGGTTATAGAGGAAAGGCAACAAGGGCATTCTTGGATCAATTTATTGAGAAATTACTAAGAAAGGTCCTGACATATATGTACGCTATCGAAGATAGAATGAATAGTGAACTGAGATGTAAGGTGGAAATGGTACAAGGTTGAGTAGATAGATTAGAGGTCCACATTATGAAGAGTCTTAACTCATTAGGTCTTTTTGATTTTGTCGTAGTGTTGGCAACAATAGTGGTCGTGAAAGTAGATTTGGCCAAATTGTTCACTGCACCACCTACAAAACATCCCTCACTTTCTACAAATAGGCTCAAGTAGTTGTTCTTTGTACACTTGGACAGGGAAAACTTGATAAGTTATAGGGATAGCCATCAATAGTGGAATCATGCAGAAAATAAAGAATCCAAATGACATTGACACTAGCTCTATTGGGACATCGAACGACGAGGCTAACCGACTGCGCAATGTGATTAAAAATTCTTATCATGAGCAGTGACAAAAGAGGAAAAAAGAGCGGCAATTGGTTGAAGCTATACAGATAAGGTCGTCTGGTAGTCGAACTACCCTCATTCATACATTTGAGATCTCATCCACCATGGTACCGAAGGGTTCCACAACTGCTACTTTGGGTGATATCCATTTAGGGGATTTCTTCACTTTTAGTGTGTAGGTCACTATTAGTGCCAACAATGATGAGTCCGTAGGCGCCTAGGGCCTGACAGGTATGATCCATCTCTTTACACTTGATTATAAATTTTTGTTAAAGTTTATTGAGGGCAATAGACCCGTCTTTCATAAGGATGAGGCATATTGCCACTTAGGATTTTCTCTTGTGATATTTCTTTTCTCCAGAGTGTTTTATTTTAGTAGGACTTTCATGTTTAGATTGTGCTATATATATTGTTGATGTTTAGTTTTTGCATGTAATGTAAATACATAGTGTTTCCCTTTTGATATTGTGCATGCAACTTTGGATTGTCAATATACCACTTAGTATTTTTGGGACTTCAATGTTACATGTTAGAATAATAAATTTTTTTATACCCCTAAAAAAGTTGGACAACTTACTACCTTTTATTGCTACAGTTGACTTGCTAGGATCTGTGCATGACATCTTAGCTTCTTCAGTGAGTGCAATAACATGATTTTGTTGACTACCTACTACATAGTGTAAATTAGGTGTCACAACCATGTGATCTTAATTGATTAGTCATTACTTTGTGGGTATAAGCTGGAACTTGCCATTTTTAGTCACATCAAAATTGATGAATATCTGATTAGGAAAGAATCATAGATCATATTTTATGATAGTCCAATTTAGCCTAAATGACCACCAAATAGAAATATGAATCCCTTGACCCCTTTTGAGACTTACATGATCCTTTTTTATCATCTTGTTTACCATCCCACATAATTTTTACCACTTTGATTATATCCTTAGTTTATCCGAAGGCACAATATAATAATTTAGGCCAAAAGTCTAAGTTAAGGGTGGTAGAAAAATACACAAAATGATGTCTGAAAAAGTAGTACTTAGGGTATGGTGAGGATATGTAGTTGATGAGAAATAAATACTGAACAACAATGAAAAGAAAAGAAAGGAAAAAGTAAAGAAAAAGAAATGAAACAAAAGTAACACTGCACTTGAGTAAGGAGATTGGGAAAAATAAGGAGATGCTATAATGTATAGGAAATGAAGTGGAAAAATAAAGAAATAATGTAGTGCCAAGGAGGTTTAATCAATTTTCATCTAAATATATCATTTACTAAGCCCAAGCCTACATTATAAGGCTTAAAAGACTTATAGTGATCCTTAGTCAGCTATTTGTAGGTTGAAGTGTAGAAAATAAGGGAAAGAATATAAGTTGTATCCTTTCTTAATTCGAACTTCTTTTCAAGTGTGAGCATATTAGTAGCAGTCCATGTGTTGTCTAAATATGTTCGAAAGAAACTTCGTTTTGGTAAGGGCACACTATTTTGCTCTCTCTTATAACAATGTAAGGACTGTTGATTGAGAATGTATGATTGAGAGTTAGTGTAGGAATATCATATTTGGATCCTCAAAAGTTAATTGAACTATTTGGGTAATAATAATAGGTGGTTGAATTTGAATGGAAAATAATGTTTAAAGTTATATGTGCTTATGATGATCTACTGCAATGTAGTTGAAATAAACTTTATGTTTTTGAGTTAGTTGTTTATTGTCTTAGTTGCTTGAGGAGAAATAGTGGTTGTGAGTTGAGGTTGTTGATGTGTCGTGAATGTACAATAGTATTGCAGCCCAAAATAAAGTATTACTATTAGTTCTCAAGCGTGTTTCGTTAATATGATGTATTGTGCATGTGCAAGGAAATAGGTGGCAGAGTGCGAAAGAAACAAAAGCTGTGAAATACACTAAAGTTTAGGTTCAAAACCTCCTATATGAGCTGTGTAAAGTACCTGATTCGTGGTTTGTACTATGAAGTGCAATCCAGATTGAAGGGTAAAGAAATTTTGCTAAGACAAGCACCACAGGACCCTGTATAGGTCATCAAAGTTATCATGACTCATGGTGGTGCCTATAAGAAGCCTAAAGAGTTTGCATGTGGATGTTGTATGAGCTATGGTAAGAGAAATTGAGAGTTCAATGGGTCATGGAGATTGCCCATGAAGATGAGTTTTGAAGTAATGCAAGGATTAAGTTAAAGTTCACAGTTGTATGGTCAGTAAATATCATTAAGGCTCATAGAGAGGATTGTGAAAGCATATCGATA
>DF360410.1:48762-62495 GCA_000787875.1 Solanum virginianum | reverse complement strand
TTCCAACAAATCACTTACAATGTAAAGCTTTTGATCAGTCACATTGCCAGTCGATCTGCACCTAGAATCACGAACAAAAACATAAAGAAAAGGTAAAATACATGAGACTCTAGAAATTAACACTAAAACTAACTAATAGTGAAATCAAATCAAAACATAGTTGTATTCCCTAGCAATGGCCATAATTTTTTTGATGATGTTCATGCTCCAATAAGAAAGCGATCGCTATTAGTAATTAACCTAACCAAGGTTTGGGTCGAATCTATAGGGAATACAGGACTTGACTATAAGATTTCACTACTAATCATTCCTAGTATCTATAACTACAATCTCTAGATGAAGGTCAAATCCACAGGGAATACAGGGCTTGACTACAAGACTTCACTACTAATTATTTTGTGTATTTATGACTACAATCTCTAAATTGGGGGGGGGGGGCAGGTTGTGATTCAAAAACAAACTAAAGCAAACACTAACTATAACACAAGGAAACACTCAATTTTGGGAATAACTCAGGGATTTTGTTCCCTATGGTTCGTCGACTTGATTACCCTAGATACATAACTATAATAGGTGATTCACATGTAGCATGGTAACTTAGGTTCTTTCAGCCCTCTTGTGAACATGAAGGTCAAATTTCACCATGGCATGCCAACTAACTGTTACCAATAGTCCCAGTCAACCTCCCCTTGATCAAGTTTGGTTGATTAGACGAGAACACATCAATCAAATTTTATCATCTACTTTCCTTTTTCTATTCATCACTACCTTGGTCGGGATTGTGATAGTAGGCAGAGTCTGGTGTTGGCCACCAGTAAACAACAATAAAAATGAAGAGAAATAGATAATACATGCAAAACCCCAATCATAGAAATGCCAGAAAACTAGGTTATTTCAAGCCAACTACTTAGCTACACATGGCTAAAGGAAAACACACAAAAATGCACGTAATAGACATATTTGAGAGTTTTACCAATAACAATGATGAAAATAAGCAACACAAGTTGCAAACTCACAAGTTTCATTGATCAACAATGAGTACAAGGCAAGTTTTGCAATCCCCAAAATGGGTTTTCCAAGAGAGAACAATAAACTACCCTAAAAAAACTAAGAAAAGCTTTAAAATGTAATGGTGAAATGTCTACTAGTCTAACTCCCTCTATAAAACCTAACTTAAGCTATATATAGTATTTACAAAATAACCCTAGGAATTATGCTGAAAAGATAGCTGGCAGTTGATAAGTCTCATAGTTACAACTTGTAGGATGACCTACGAGTCATAGTCGAGGTCTCGTATCAGGTTCTTTGATACGACTCCAAAAAGTGCCTAAAAATGTGCCTCGAAAGTAACCAAAAACTTGTTTCCATATATCTAAAAATTTGTTTAGAATTTTGAAAGTTTGACTTCATATTCTTGTTCAGGGGTCCAAATTAGGGTGACAAGTGTCTAATTTAAAGCAAAAGAATCAAATTATGAAATTTCACTTAGTGCAATTCCAGTGAGGGTCCGCGACCTCTTCGCAACTTAAAGAGGTGTTATTTCTGCACTATCTTTTCTTAGTTCACCCAGATTTTTTTAAGTGTTGGACCTAAGTTTTTCCAAACATATTTTCACCTATACTTAGCCTATCTCACCCTCATACCAGCCAAAACATTCCCCAATATTTCCCCAAACACTTAGACTCAGTTCTAACCCTAAATTCAAGTCCCAAACTCAAGGTCAGTCTCAAGGATTTCTTCAAGGACATCACCCAAGCTTCTAATCTCCATTAAAGTCTTCTTCAAGAACTTTACAAAAGCTAAAGTATGTGGTGTTGAACCATTGGGTCCTTCCACCCATTGTGCCTAAACCCCTTTTTTACTAATATTTCATGATTTAAAGTTGATTTTACATATGATTCTTGTATATTGAAAAATTTACTACACAGTGATTTTAGTTCATAAAAGTATGGTTGTTTTAGCATGTTTTGAGCTCTAAATCTTGTATCTAATGTTTGATTTGATGAGAGGTTTTGCTATGAATGTCTTAGGGGTGTTGCAAGGTGTTGATTGATGGTTTTATAATAGATTTTCCTACATGATTTTATCTCTAAATTGCATGGTCTTTTACCCCCACTACATACCCCCAAGGTGTTTGATAAAATATTCGGTTATGGTTTCTTGAGGAAATAAAGGTCTAAAGCATAATATATGATATGATTGACTATATAATGATAAAATGAGCTTATGTACATGATGAATGCCATCTAAAGTGTTGTGGTAGACATTCCCAATTCGAGGGCCTAGTTGAGGGGTTAAAGATGCAACCACTGGGGTGACGGGTACGATCATCACCAACCTAATTAAGGGGTTGATATCTTAATCACTAGGTTGATGGTTGTGATCATCACTAACCTTGAAGAGAGGTTTGTACCTCACACACTAGGGTGATGGGTGCTATCATCACTAACCTTGATGAGGGGTTTGTACCTCACACACTAAGGTGATGGGTGTTATCATCACTAACCTTGATGAGGGGTTTGTACCTCACACACTAGGGTGATGAGTGATATCATCACTAACCTTGATGAAGGATTTGTACCTCAACCAACCCCGAGGGGTTTACACCTTGGAAATCTAGCTTGAACTTCACTTCACATATGGTATCCTATATGAGTATGATTTACTTAAGCATATTTTAGTTATGCATTGAACATATATGTCATATTGCTATATCATGCCTATTGCCTAATATTATTCATGTTGATCATGAAGCTTATCTCTTGTTGCATTGCATCCCACATACTTAGTACATTCAAATATATTAATGCTTACTCTTGCCTATATGATATGACCATGTAGGGACTGGTACCCAAGTTGATCATCCTCCTTCTCCACGTGGCTAGACGGTGCTATTCCAAGCTTATTGGTAAGTCCTCCATTTCGGGGACGTTGGTCTAAGTTATTATTATCCTTGTATTGAGACACTTTCTTATTTATTGACTATGAGGGTGAGCCCGGTAGCTTGTCTTGGCCGCCGCTATATCTTTATATTAGAGGTGCTTGTTAGACATGTTTTGTATTTGTGTTTGAGCTTTGACTCTTGACACTTGATTATGACGTTTATGCAAGCTTTCCCTTAATCCCATTGCCACCATTTTTAATCTATATGTCTTTATATGCTTCCGCGACCAAGGATGTGTAATGACAAGTTAAAAGGCTTGGTTAGGGTCCCTTCAGGTTCCCCATTCATTGTGTCACGTCTAGGCCCTAGGCTTGGGTTGTAAAAAACTTGGTATCAGAGCACTAGGTTGATAGATCCTCGGAGTCCAACACACCGCATCGAATAGAGTCCTATTCATGGTTGTGAAGCATGCCATGACTATGACTAGGAGGTTATGAGACGTTATAGGAAATATTTTCCTTTTTCATGTCCTAAGTTGTGCTATAGAGTTGTGATAAGTATTCCCCCCTAATGATTGTTATTTGTTATGCTAAATCATGCTGAATACTAGAGGAAGATGGGCCCAAACTCCCGATGAGCAACCTACCAATGGTGAGCTACGGGATGCTCTTACTATGGTTGTCCAAGTGGTGGCAAACCAAGTCCAACAAGGGGCCCAAGCCCCTCATGCTACTACCCCGGGAGCTAGGGTAAGGGACTTCATGAGGATGAATCCTTCAGTTTTCCATGGGTCGAAGGTGGATGAGGATCCATAAGAGTTTATTAATGAAGTCTACAAAATCTTGTTGATCATGGGAGTTGGACCAAATAAGAAAGCAGAATTGGCGGCGTACCAACTCAAGGGGGTGGCCCAATTTTGGTTTGATCAATAGATAGATGAGAAAGGTAATGGCTATGTGGTGTTTTGGGAGGAATTCAAATTGGCCTTCCTTAATCGGTTCTTCCCTCTTGAGCTTAAGGAAGCAAAGTTCATTGAGTTTATGAACTTGAAACAAGGTGGTATGATTGTGAGGGAAAATTCCCTCAAGTTTAATCAACTTTCAAATTATGCTCCTTATTTGGTGGCCGATTCTAGGTCAAGGATGAATAAGTTCATTATGGGTGTCTTCGATTTGGTAAGTGAAGAGTGTCATTCAGCCTTGCTTATTAGTGATATGGACTTGTCTTGGTTGATGACATATTCCAAGCAAATGGAAGAAGAAAAGTTGAGAAAGAGGAGGGGCCATGAAGCCAAGAGAGCTCGCTTTGAGGGCAAGTTCCAAAGGAGTACTAGATTTCAAGGCCAAAGGCCTCCTCATACTACTAATAGGGATTTTGCCAATGACTTCCCTAGGCCTCAAGATGTTGTTGGTGTGGCTTCTAATGATGTGTGTCCTCGACATGAAGGGGGTCATAAGGGCCCATGTTTAAAGGGTTCCAATGCATGTTTTGAATGTGGGGAGCTTGGTGACAAGAAGATAGATTTTCCTTGAAATTATGGCAAGGTTCAAGGGGAAAATACAGTTCCATTGGATAGAGGTGGTACTCCACATGATGCCCCAACGCACAATTGATTTTATGCTCTACATGGAAGGCAAGGGGTTGGTGAGGTCCTCAATGTTGTTAAGGTATGTTGAAATTCTTTGATCTTGATGTATATACTTTAATTGATTTGAGTGCCACCTTTTCCTTTATTACCCCCTTTGTTGCTAAAAAGTTCCATGTTGAGTCGGAGTTGTTGCATTAGTCAGATGAGGTATCTACCCCTATTGGTTTCTCTATTGTTGCTAGGAGGGTATATAGAAATTCTCCAGTTTGCATCTTGCATAAAACCTTACCTTGTGATCTTATTGAATTAGATATGGTTGATTTTGATGTTATCGTTGGGATGGATTGGTTGCATGCATACTATGCTTCTATTAATTGTAGAACCCGTAGGGTTAAGTTTCAATTTCCAAACAAACTTGTCCTTGAGTGGGAAAGTCATGATGTAGTAGTGAGGGGTAGGTTTATCTCATGCATTAAAGCCCATAGGTAGATTTCCAAGGGGTGTTTGTATCATCTTTTGAGAGTCAAAGATGTGGAGTCCAAAGTCCTTTCCATTGAGTCAGTTCTGGTTGTAAATAAATTTCTTGATGTCTTCCCAAATAACCTTCCCGGTGTCCCTCCCGAAAGGGAGATAGATTTTGGTATAGATATCCTTTCCAACACCCAACCAATCTCTATTCCCCCTTACCATATGGCCCCGATGGAGTTGAAGGAGTTAAAGGAGCAATTGAAAAATTTGTTGGAAAAGGGCTTTATTAGACCTAGCCAATCACCTTGGGGTGCACTAGTGTTGTTTGTAAAGAAGAAAGATGGGTCACTTAAAATATGCATTGACTATCGGTAATTCAATAGGGTCACTATAAAGAATAGATATCCTCTTCCAAGGATTGATGACTTGTTTGACCAATTGCGAGGGGCTAGCTTTTTCTCTAAGATTGATCTTCGGTCTGGGTACCATGAAGTGAAGGTGAGGGAGTGTGATATTCCCAAGACGGCCTTTCAAACTAGATATGGGCACTATGAAATTGTGGTATCTTTTTCTCTAAGATTGATCATCTATCCGGGTACCATCAAGTAAGGGTGGGGGAGTGTGATATTCCAAAAGACGGGCTTCCAGACTAGCTATAGGCATTATGAATTTGTGGTGATGTCCTTTGGATTGACTAATGTGCAGACCATCTTTATGGACCTAATGAATAGTGTCTTCAAGCCCTACCTTGATTCCTTTGTTGTGATCTTCATTGATGATATTTGATCTATTCACATAGTAGTGAGGAGTATATGGGTCATTTAAGGGTTGTGTTGTAAAAATTGAGGGAGGAGATTGTATCCTAAATATGACAAGTGTGAATTTTGGTTGAAGGAGTTGCATTCTTAGGTCATGTGGTGTCACGGGATGGTATAAAAGTGGATCCTAAGAAAACTGATGTGATTAGGAATTGGCCTCCTATATTATCACTACTAGATGGGCTTGAGGGATTTGTTGTGTGTTGTTATACATCAAGAGTTGGTTTGGGTTGTGTACTAATGCAAAATGGTACGGTAATAGCCTATGCTTCTAGGAAACTCAAAGTGCATAAAAAGAACAACCCTACCTATGATCTTGAATTGGCCGCCGTGGTGTTTGCACTAATGATTTGGCCTCACTATTAAGGGTTCATGTTGATGTCTTCTCCGATCATACCTCTGTTTGAAGATATGGTGTCATTATCTGTATGGGCTGCATGTGGATGTCTTCACCGATCATAAGAGCCTTCAATATGTCTTCACTCAAAAAGATCTTAATTTGAGACAAAGAAGGTGGCTACAAGTCCTTGAGGACTATGATATGAGTGTGCACTACCATCCGGGTAAGGAAAATGTTGTGGTGGATGCTTTAAGTTAGGTGTTTATGGGCAGCCTAGCTCACATGGATGATGGTGATACGGAGATGGCTAGGGAGGTGCATAGATTGGCTAGACTAGGGGTATGTTGATGGTTTGAGGAAGAGAATTCTTGATGAAGCTCATAATTCCTCCTATTCTATCAACCCCAGTTCCACCAAAATGTATAGAAACTTGAGGGATGTGCATTAGTTGGGAGGCATGAAGAGAGATATTGCCAAATTTGTCACCCGTTGCCATAGTTTTCAACAAGTCAAACCTGAGCATCAAAGGTCGGGTGGCCTAACCCAAGACATAGAGCTTCCTACTTGGAAGTGGGAGATGATTAATATGGATTTCATGGTTGGGTTGCCTAAGACTAGAAAAGATTTTGACTCTATATGGGTTGTGGTTGATAAGATGATAAAATCGGCTCACTTTCTACCGATAAAGACTTTATATGAGGCTGAAGCGTTTGCAAGGTTGTACATCCATGCGTTGGTGAGGTAGCATGGGGTTCTATTATCCATTATGTTGGATCATGGTGCACAATTTATGTCACACTTTTGGAGATCTTTTCAAAGGGGTCTTGGAACTAAAGTTCACCTTAGTGCAGCATTCTACCCTCAAACGGATAGCCAATTTGAAAGGATGATTCAAACACTTGAAGATATGCTTAGGTCTTGTGTCTTGGAGCTTAAAGGTAGTTGGGATGACCATCTTCCATTGATTGAGTTTGCCTATAACAATAGTTATAACTCTAGCATCGGTATGGCTCCTTTTGAAGCTCTTTATGGGAGACATTGTAGATCACTAGTGGGTTGGTTTGAGCTTGGAAAGGTGGCCTTATTGGGGTCGAATCTGGTTATGGATGCTCTTGAGAAGGTTAAGATGATAAGGTAAAGGTTGAGGGCAGCTCAAAGTCGTTAAAAATCCTATGCCGATGTAAGAAGAAGAGACCTAGAATTTCAAGTGGGTGTTGGGTTTATTTGAAGGTTTCTCCAATGAAAGGTGTGGTCTATTTTTGCAAATAGAGGAAGTTGAGCCCAAAGTGTATTGGTCCTTATGAGGTGATTAAGAGGGTTGGCAAGGTAGCTTAGGAGTTGAAGTTGCCTAGTGAAATAAAATTGGTCCATCCGGTGTTTCATGTCTCTATGTTGAGAAAATATGTTGGCGATCCTAATGCCATTGTACCCCTTGATATGGTGGGTGATATGGAGGATAACTTAACTTTTGAGGAGGTCTCGATTCAAATCATGGATAGGCAAGTAAAGAGATTGAGGAACAAAGAGGTGGCATCCGTTAAGGTCCTTTGGAGGAACCAACAAGTCAAAGGTGCTACTTGGGAGGCCGAAGCGGACATGCAAAAGAGGTATCCTTATCTTTTCCACTCCACTCAAGCCTTATGGTACTAATTCTAAGTTCTTTATGTGACTTCGAGTCTTACATTTTAGCCTCTATGTCATTTATGTGCATTCATGTTTAAGTTGGTCAATTTATGATGATTTTACACTTATGTTGAGGATTTTAAAAGTGATGTTTTACATGTTATGTTGCATTCATGTTGGGGCTGATTTGTTCATGATTATTCTTGTCTTTTATGTCTCTTCTATATTTGGGGCTGAATGTTCCTAAGGGGGAGATATTGAAACGACCCCAAAAAGTGCTCGAAAACGTTCCTCGGAAGTGCTCGGAATCTTGTTTTCCATATATCTAAAACTTTGTTTAGAAATTTTGAAAATTCTACTTCATATTCTTGTTCAGGGGTTCCAAATTAGGGTGACAAGGGTCTAACCTCGATTTTAAAGCAAAGGAATCAAATTATGAAATTTTGCTTGGTGCTATTTCCAGTGAGGGTCCGTGACCTCTCTGCGGCGCGGAGAGTTGTTATTTCTGCACTGTCTTTTTCTATTTCGCCCAGATTTTTCTAAGTGTTTGACCTAAGTTTTTTCAAATGTATTTTCACCTATACTTAGCCTTATTTCACCCAAAATATTCCCCAATATTTCTCCAAACACTTAGACTCATTTCTAACTCTAAATTTAAGTCCCAAACTCAAGGTCTATCTGCAGGATTTCTTCAATGATCTCACCCAAGCTTCAAATCTCTATTAAAGTCTTCTTCAAGAACTTTACAAAATCTAAGGTATGTGGTGTTGAACCATTGGTTCCTTCCACCTATGGTGCCTATACCCTCTTTTTACTTAATATTTCATGATTTAATGTTGATTTTATATGTGTGTCTTGTGTATTGAGAAATTTACTGTACAGTGATTTTAGTTCATGACAGTATGGTTGTTTTAGCTTGTTTTGAGCTTTAAATCTTGGATCTAATGTTGGATTTGATGAGGGGTTTTGCTATGAATGTCTTGGGGGTGTTGTAAGGTGTTGGTTGATGGTTTTACCACTGATTTTCTTGTATGATTTCATCTCTAAATTGCATACTCTGTTACCCTCATTACACAACCCCAAGGTGTTTGACAAAATGTCCAGTTATGATTTCTTGAGAAAATGAAGGTCTAAAGCATGAGATATGATATGATTGACTATATGATGATGAAATGAGCTTATGTACATGATAAATACTATCTAATATGTTGTGGTAGACCATTCTCAATTCAGGGACCCAGTTGAGGGGTTGAATGCTCAACCACTAGGGTAATGGGTGCGATCATCACTAACCTAACTATCTAAAGTGTTATGGTAGACCATGCCCAATTTAGGGACCCAGTTGAGGGGTTGAATGCTCAACCACTAGGGTGATGGGTGCAATCATCACTAACCTAATTGAGGGGTTAGATGCTCAACTACTAGGGTGATAGGTGCGATTATCACTGACCCAGTTGAGGGATTGAATTATGAACCACTACGGTGATGGGTGCGATCATCACTAACCTTGATAAGGGGTTTATACCTCACACACTAGGGCGATGGGTGCTATCATCACCAACCCCAAGGGGTTTATACCTTGGCAACCTCTACGTGGCTAGACGATGCTATTCCAAGCATGTTGGTGAGTCCTTTATTCTGGGGACCTCGGTTTATGTTGATCTTATTTTTGAAATAAGACATCTTTCTTATGCTCTGTGTTGATTATGAGGGTGAGCCCAACAACTTGTTTTGGCCCCCGCTATATCTTTGTATTAGAGGTATTTGTTGGACATGATATGTACTTATGATGAGCTTGACTCTTGTCTCTTGTTTATGATGTTTATATGAGTTCCCTTAGTCCCATTGCCATATTATTACTCTTTACATCTTTGTATACTTCCGTGAGCAATGATGTACAATGGCAAGTTAAGCGACTTGTTTGGGGTTCCTTCGGGTTCCCCATTTGCCATGTCACATCTAGGCCCTAGGCTTGGGTCGTGAGACCGGACTCTTGATGTGTCATGTAAATCTTATCTACCCGTTTTTTGTCTCATAGAAGGTGCTGTGACAGCTTGGGCTAAGGTTTGTATAGCCTGGTGTAGATTAGCATTAGAGACCTTATCTTGTGGGGGCTGTTTAATAGGGACAACTGGCACCACGGGCTCCTTATGTTTGTACGGCTCATGTGGGTTGACATTCTATCTCGAGGGGACATCCTCTACCTCTGACGGCTCTTCTGGGAAGCATGATCGCAACTCCAGAACGCATAAAGAATGAGTTAGAAGAGGACTTTAGTTAGAAGAGGACTTTTCATAGAGAATAACTCTATAACACGATTTAGAACATGAAAGAAGAGAAACAATTCCTAAATGTCCTATAGTCTCCAAATTATGGATGTGAAGCTCTTCACACCAATTATAAGGACTCTACTAGACACAGCTTCATAGACTCCCTAGGACGCTTGAACTCGTGCTTTGATACAAAGTTTGTTATGCCTCGGGAGGGTACCCTAGACGTGGCCGGCACCCAAAGACTATTGCTAGTCCCCAAGCGAACCACTTAGCCTCCTCATGATTATTCAATCAAAAAACTCTACAACTCAGCTTAAGGAATAAGAAAGTAAATGGGCACATCCATTTAATCTCAAAATAATATAATATATGAAAGGCTAGTAGAAAGAACTAGCTTAATAAGTCTTAACAATTAACATTCAATTCTAGTCTATGAAGCCTCTTTCACTATCAAGTGGTGCCAATGACAGATCCATGACTACCTCAATCAAAATAAAACTAATTAAGTCTAACTCTAAAGCAAAATGAAATAAACATAATGAATCCTCGGAAGTAGGGGAAGCTTACCAATCAGCTTAACATCCTAGATCCTCAATGATGCACTTGTTGATAATCTCTAATCCCTATATCTACATCATAAAATGACGCAGCACCGAGTGACATCAGTACGTGTAATGTACTGTATGTAAAATAGTTGAATGAAATAGAAGAAAGGTAGAATAATATAGAACAATCATCAACTTAGAATAATAAACAATCAACATGTCAAATGTCTATCTAAAGCAAGAAAAAAGAGCAACAAGTGACTGTCACATCCCAAGCGTAGGTCCTAGACATGACACCACGAATTGAAAACCTGAAGGGACCTCAAATAAGCCTCTTAGCATACCATTTACACATCATTGGTTGCTGAAGTCATATAAAGTAAAAGGGGAAGTTGGGATAAGGAAAGTCTTTAATAATAATAATAATAATAACATGAGAAGAGTCAAGCTCAAAATGCATAGACAACCATAGTATAATATCCAACGACACCTCTACATAGAATTGAGCGGGGGCCAAGATACTTCCCGGGCTCACTCTCAAAATACATGTATCTAAACATAATAAAAAATTCTTAACATAGCATGAATAAAAAGTAGATATTGTCCTCGGAGTTGAGTACTCACCCAAAAGCTTTCCTCAAATGAACCGAACTAGCCACGTAGAGAAGGATGATCAATAGGAGCTTCGGTCCCTATATGGTGATATCGTTTAGACATAGAGTATGCATTAGTACTTGGAATGTACTAAGTATTGGGGGGTGCAATGCAAGAAAGAAATAAGCCATAATAATCAAGATGCATAATCATAAACAATGGATATAATCTTCGTATGACATTAATGATCAATGTTTGTAATAAAACATGCATTTAAACATTCAACTTGTATAATATAACATACATATATGGGAGGAACCTTATCCAACATATAAGACCAAGCGAGCTACTACTTGAAATCTCGATATATGACACCCCACCGGAGAAGGTATGGTCTACTTGCCAAGGTAAATCATACTTGACCCCACTTTGTGGATAACTTGACCTGGATAGATCCACTAGTAAGCCTTTTTAGATAAATAACATAATCCTATGGTGGCACATAGTTTAGAGACTAAATACTTTATATAAGGACCCCTTGAGTCAAGCCCCCACCTTAAGCCTCAATCAGTCCTATGTTTAATCCCACGAAATACTTGAACTAGTCATAGATTTAATCATAATGTAAATAACTTGTATAGACATGATAACATGGCATGACTAGGTAATTCACATACTTCACCCCTACATGGGCATATACCTTATATTAGAGGGTAGAAAAAAATACATGGACTTGACCCCTTCTAGTAGGTATTACATTTCACATAAAGGTAGAAACTTGTAACATGCTTGACCCCTACTAATGAGCTTAACTTGAACATGAAGGTAAAATAGTAATCATGGTTGACCCTTCAATTAGACATAATTGGCTCATAAGAGGGTAGAATTATAGAATAAGGGCTCAACTTGTCACTTGTAAATCATAGAAACCTTTCATGAGTTTAATACATGCTTGGGAGCCCATAATTATCACGAAATCACTTGACTTAAAGTTCACAATATTTCATAGTTCTCATAGCTCATATCATGCATAGTCTCAATAGACATAAATCAACTCATGAAATAAGCCTAAAATGGATATTCATGCAAGAAGAGAAACAATTCCTAAATGTCCTATAGTCTCCAAATTATGGATGTGAAGCTCTTGCCTAAAATGGATATTCATGCATAATCAATCAACACTAGATAAAACCAAACATAATTCACATCTATAATGCATAATAAGAGATACCCATAAAGAATGCAACTTGAAATCATGAAGTTTTCATCAAAAGAGAAGGTTAGGCTCTATGGGTGAAAGGACCCATGGATGAAGATTGAGGAAGACTTGAAGCAAAAATTAAGAAAGACTTGAGACTTGATTTGGTTTCTTGAAATCCAAAGCTTGTTCTTGAGATTATTAGGATTGAATGGGGAATTTTGTGATGCATTGGAAGGGTTATGAGAGAGTTCCTTGAGAGTTTGAAGTTGAAACATGGCCAAGTGAAGAGGTTTTCATATTTAAATGGGCATTGGGTTATTACCCAAATGCCTTTAAAAATTTCAAAAAAATAGGAAACAAAATAGACTAGTTCACGCCCCAAGCGTGATGCAAACCAGATGCGTAGGGCACAATTGGACTAATGTGCACCCCAGGCATGTCGCGACCTTGGCGCGCAGGTACACTACAAATGGTCCCCGTAGCGAAAATTATTTTTCATTATAGGTATTCTAAAATTCTAGGGCTACCCATTTTCCCACTCAATTTTTCCCCCCGAACAAGAATATAAACTCGAATTTTTTAAATCATGCATAAATTTTGAGATATTAGAGAAATACACTTATGGGGCATACCAAAGCATATGAGGGGTACTACAATATCTCCCCCTTGAGAATATTTGTCCCGAATGTCAAATAAGCAGATATAAGAGAAGTAATTAGAGACTTCTAACCCGACATGAATGCAACAAGTGCACTTAAATGTCATACTCAAAATGTTTCATATTTATGCATAAAAAATCATCAAAACTTGTCAGCATGAACATATTAGCATGCAAAAATGACATGAGAGCTAAAATTTAACACTTGAAATCATGGATAGGACTTAATTTATTACCTTTTGCTTGAATAGAGTGTAAGAGGTATGGATATCATTTCTTCATGTCCGCTTTGGCTTCCCATGTGGCACTTTGGCTTCATGTCCGCTTTGGCTTCCCATGTAAGAGGTATGGATATCATTACTTCATTCCTCTAAAGTACTTTGACGGATTCCACATCTTTGTTCCTCAACCTTTTTACTTGCCTATATAATATTTCCACCGGGACCTCCTCATAGGTCAAGTTATCTTCTACAACATCCATAACTTCTAAGGGCACTATAGCACTTGGGTCACCAACACATTTTCTCAATATAGATACATAGAAGACTAGATGAACCATACTCATATCCATAGGGAACTCCAGTTCATAGGCAACCTTACTAATTCTCCTCAAAAATTTTATAAGGTCCCACAAACCTTTGGCTCAATTTCCCTTTCTTGCCAAACTGGAGCACACCCTTCATGGTTGAGACCTTCAAGTAAACCCAATCATCAACATTAAATTTACTATCTCTCCTCCTC
>DF360410.1:38293-48647 GCA_000787875.1 Solanum virginianum | reverse complement strand
TACTATCTCTCCTCCTCACATCGGAATAAGATTTTTGTCTACTTTGAGCCATCTTCAATCTCGCCCTTATCAACCTCACCTTCTCCAATGCTTCTATAACCAAATCTGGGCCCAACAAAGCCATCTCCCTATATCAAACCATCCATCTGAGGATCTACAATGCCTACCATATAAGCCTCAAAGGGAGCCATGCGAATACTAGAGTGGTAGCTATTGTTGTAAGCAAACTCAATAAGTGGAAGAAGTTCATCCCAACTATCCTTGAACTCCAAAACACAAGTCCTAAGCATATCCTTAAGAGTTTGAATTATCTTTTCTGCTTGACCATCCATTTGAGCATGGAAAGCCGTGCTAAGCTTGACCTTGGTACCAAGACCCTTTTGGAAAGATCTCTAGAAATGAGAAGTGAATTAAGCACCATGATCTGAATGATAGATAATGGTACCCCATGCAATCTAACCAACTAATGAATATATAACTTGGCATAATCTTCAGCACCATAAGTTGTTTTAACCGGTAAAAATGAGTTGAGTTTGTCATCCTATCAACAATAACCTAAATAGAATCAACGTGCTTCTTAGTCTTTGGCAAACCAATCACAAAGTCCATGTGATCTCTTACCATGCTTCTAAGTAGCAGTTTCTATGTCTTGGGCTAGGCCACCCGGCCTTTGATGTGCAGCTTTCACTTGTTGGCAATTATGACAACTAGCTACAAACTTGGCGATATCCCTTTTCTTACCACTCCACTACTACACTTCTCTCAAGTCTCTATACATTTTTGTAGAATCGGGATGAATAAAGTAAGATGAGTTATGTGCCTCTTAAAAAAGCAACTCTCTCAAGTCATCAACATTAGGCACACAGTATACCTTAGTACCTAAGGACACCATCTCCCCTTTGGAAGAAAATCTTTAATTTACCATCCTTTACCAAAGTTGTCAATTCTAGCAAGGTGGGATCAAGGTCTTGCTTAGATTTGACCTCTTCAATCAAAGAGGGGTCGGAATAATCTAGAACCACCATCACTCTATCTTTCAGCCTCATCTAACCTAACTTCCAACTAAGCCAAACAATAGACTTCCTATTCTTAAGATTCACTTTGATCCCCTCACCTTACACCACATTTCCAATGAGTTTCAACTTCTTTCAACCAAAATTCACACTTTTCATATTTAGCAAACAACCTCTCTGATGGCGTATTATTCAATCCAAAAGACATTACCACAAATTCAAAATGCCCATACCTAGTCCAGAAAGCCATCTTGGGAATATCACACTCCCTCACCCTCACTTGGTAGTATTCAGACCAAAGATCAATCTTTGAAAAGTGACTAGCCCCTTGTAGTTGATCAAATAAGTCATCTATCCTTGGTAGAGGATAATTGCTCTTTATAGTAACTCTATTGAGTTATCGGTAGTCGATGCACATTCTAAGTGAGCCATATTTATTTCTTACAAACAACACTAGTGCACCCCAAGGTGACTTTCTAGGCCTTATAAAACCCTTCTCCAATAAATCCCTCAATTGATCCTTCAACTCTGCTGGGGCCATACAGTAAGGGGGAATGGAAATGGTTGTGTATCGGGGAAGAGGTCTATACCAAAATCTATTTTTCTTTTAGGACTCCGTCGGGGCCATAGGGTAAAGGGGAATGAAAATGATTTATGTATTGGGGAGGAGGTCTATACCAAAGTCTATTTCCCTTTTAGCTTGAACACTGGGAAACATATTAGGAAAGACAACAAGAAATTCATTGACCACATGAACCGACTCAATAGGAAGGACTTTTGACTCAATATCCCTAACCCTTACAAAATGGTAAATGCAACCCTTAGAAATCAATTTTCGAGCTTTAAGAAAATAAAATGAACCTACCCTTAACCATCACATTATAACTTTTCCCCTTAAGGATAGGCTAATTAGGGAATTGGAATCTAACTTTACAGGTTCTACAATCAATGAAAGCATGATATGTATGTAACCAATCCATCCCAAGAATAATATCAAAATCCACCATGTCAAGTTCAACAAAATTGCAAGGCAAAATTTTATGCAATATACGCATAGGACAACCTTTATAGACTCTTCTAGCAATAATGGATTCACCAACGGGGGTAGACACTTCATAAGGTTCACACAATAATTTGAGACACACATGAAGCTTATTGGCAACAAAAGGAGTAATGAAAGAAAGAGTGGCACCCAGATCTATCAATGCATACACATCATAATTATAAATCTTTAACATACTAGTAACAACATTGGGCACCTCATCCACTCCTTGCCTTCCTTGGAGATCATAGAACCTATTTTATCTTGGAGCACCCCTTTGTTGGCTTCCCTTTGTCCTTTGACCCACATTAGCACCTTGGCCTTGAGGATGACAATCTCTACCCTTGTTTAGAGCATAGGGGCAATTAACAAACTTGTTACCCACTTTACCACAACCATAGTAAGCATTAGAGTCCCTCAAGCATGGACCTCTATGATTTCTCCCACACTTTTGGCACCTAGGATTAGTCATCCCACCATTGCCACCTTAAAACCTAAGGTTAGATATCCCATCATTAGGAAACCTCTTGTTTGAAGCATTAAAGGACCCTTAGCCTTAGAATATGTGACCTTGTTGAAAATGGCCACCCTTAGGACCTTGGAAACCACTATCAAACTGAGCCCTCTTTTACTCCTCACTTCCTTTTTTCCTAAGCTTCTCTACCTTAAGTTGTTTGGCATATGCCATGGGCCAAGAAAAGTCCTTATCACCCATAAGCATAATGGTGCGACACTCTTCATTCAGCAAGTCAGACACCCCCGACACAAACTTGTTCATTCTTGCCCTAGGATCGACAACCAAATGAGCAACATACTTTGAGAGCTTATTGAATTTAAGGGCGTACTCTCTCATACTCATGGAACCTTGTTTGAGATTCATGAACTCTATTATTTTTGCCTGTCTCAACTCAATAGGGAAAAACTAGATGAGAAAGGCGGTGTTAAACTCCTCCCAAGGAATGGCATCATTGTTTCCCCTCTCCAATTTCCATTGAGCAAACAAAATTAGGGCCACACCCTTGAGTTAATAGGCTGCTAGTTTCATCTTCTCCTCCAAATTCACCCCTATGATAGCAAGCACCTTATATACCTTATCAGTAGACTCTTAGGGATCTTTCTCCATTTTGGACCCATGAAACTCCAGAGGGTTCATCCTTATGAAGTCCCTTACTCTTGAGGCTGGAGTAGGAGTATGAGGGGCTTGGGCCCCTTGATTCAGTTGGTTGGTCATAGCATGGGCTAACATGGTGATGGTATTCCGGAACTCAACTTGTGTAGCCTCTTCTCCTTGAGGAGGTTGATGAGCCGGACCTTCCTCGGGTGCGCGGGCCCTCTGTAGTCTTCCTCTTGGTAGTGGCATGATCTAAAAGAGCAAAAGAATGTTCTTTATGGGATAAAGCTTTATCTCTACTTTTAGAGCATGACTTATATCAATGAAGAAGTGGAACATTTCCTATAACGCCTCATAGCCTCCCATTCATAGTTGTGGCGCACTTTACAACTATGAATAAGACTCTAATCGATGTGGTGTGTTGGATTTTTGATGATCATTAACAACCTAGTGCTCTGATATCAAGCTTGTCATGATTCATTTCTAAGACCTAGATGTGACACGGCGAATAGGGAACCCGAAGGGACCCCAAACAAGCCTCTTAGCATACCATTCACACATCCTGGATTGCGGAAGTCAAATAAAGCAATAACAATAACAAAAAGAGGAAGTGGGGCTAAGAAAAGTCTTCCTTAATAATAATAACATGAGAAGTTTTTCATAATAATAATATCAATTCGTCATCATTCTCACCTCACAATCAAAATTGACATTCTTACATCAAGGCTCTAGAATCAAACCCTAAGTACATTTTTGCATGCTATCAAATTTATCATATAGGGTTATGCAATATCTCATGCAGAGTAACTAATTTATAAAAACAAGGTATGATGATCATCAACATATGAAAGTACATGTAAGTAATATAGTTTTCAAGAAAATCTTTAAGAAACCATTCAAGAATCATGTATGTAGACTCATTAAACCTTCAACTCTTCTATGACTATTTATGGAGCACATGAGAGAACAATATCATGCTTTTAGTTTAGGCTTACATACCTGGGATGAAATTATCAACAATCAATATTTAAGATTTCTCCCTTGAATTCTCCAATTTCACATTTGTCTCTCTTCTTCTCTCAAGCCCTAACTTTTCAATAACTTAGAAAAGGCTTAGAATGAGATTTTTGACCCTTTTTATGCTCAAAATGACCTATTTTGATTGTGTATTGAGTTTATGGGGAGTTGTAAAATTATCTGGAATGCCCCTCACAAATTTTAAGAATATTTTTCACTTTGGAAAAGCAGGTCAGCGATGCGGACCCATCGCGCCTCAGCATATTTTTTTCTTAGAAATTTTTCGAATGAGTTTTCTAATCCCATCAAAAAAAATAAAAAAATATAAGTTCCTGTACGCGATAGGGGCAAGATGCACCTTTGTTGCACATCAACAATGGTTTTCATTTGGGATCAAAAAATTATCTTTTGATCCAATGGCTGTAAAAATCGACCTAGATCATTTTCTCATGCAATCTTTCATGTTGATTGCATATTCAGCCTCAGATTTGCAAATGGAGCATGAGATGATGCTTATGTGAACGTCTCTACTCTAAGAGTATTTATGTAATTTTACTGCGTGTTACACTTTATAAGCACCTGCATGGGTCGTATGACTCACCACGGGTCGCGTGAAAGGGCCTTGAGGTGGCATTAGTTCTTGTGTATAGAGTGTTGGCATTAATGTGGAGTTTAAGACCAAGGCACACACCACATAAACCCCATACGACCCATGTGAGACTTCACTGGCCATGTGGAGGGCCTTAGCCTTGAAAACCCATATTTTGGCTTAGGCTTGTCATATATAAACCTCTCACGGACCATATAACCCTTCATGGTCTGTGAGTCCTTCTGTATAGGCATTGATGTGAAAATTTTCTAAGTATGGGATCATCATATAGGAACTTCATTGATGGAGAAATTTTTAAGTGAAGCTTTATGGGGGGCCACACAATCTGTGTGACCTCTCACGGGCTGTGAAGCCCTCGGTATGGCTGTTAGCATGTAATTTTCTAAGTATAAAATTCTGTTGGCTAAGCTGTTCACAAGAACCAATAGAATAATCAACTTTAAATGGTCATATCTCTTAGCACAAAAAGAACTGAGTGGCCTACGACCTACCAAATGGACTTTTTGAATTAGCTTTCTAATGCATTCAGTTTCACCTATCTCTTAGTTCAGATCAAAAAGTTATGCCAGTTTTCATCAAGCCCGTCTGCGTTGTGTTTCCTGTGATTTGTCTGAGTGAGGCTTCATGGGAGGGTTCACAGTCCGTGTAACCTTGTACGAACCATAAGACCTTCTCACGTAACCCCTGGCAATAATTCTTATTCTATTTTATTAAGTGGTTTTTTCTTAATTATGTCTACTTCGAAGGGATTTTGTGACTTCCTATGTTATCCAAAGACATTGAAATGATCTAAACTCTTCTCCTATCATTCAAATTCATTCACACTTAGAATTATATTCAATATCTCTGTTCAGAACTCCTCAAGGTGAACATTGAAGAATTATCTTGAAGCTTAAGGAAAAGGTCTTATTCTTCATCAAATTTCTTCCTATTTCTTCTTGGTTAACTAAGGTATGAGGGTTTGATTCATGGTCCCTTTCCACAATGAAGACCCAAACACTTTTCAATTGATTTCCATGAAATTTAGCTTACTTCAAATATGGGTTTTTAAGGTTATTATTTGTTTAAGTAAATTGATGTATGGTTATGTTTTTATTATTGATTTTAAAGTGATTTAAGTCATAATATGATGAATCACATTGAAGTTATGAAGATATTAATGTGCATGTCCCCTTTAAAGTTTGATTTGACCATGGGTAATCTATATTGTGATTTAAATGTTAATTTTACTGGTAGACTTACTTGAATTTCATATTATATTGTTGATTTAAGATTGAATCTCCAATGCACATGCTATTCTCATCTCATTCATGGCATATGCATACATGACTGTGGTTTTCATGAAGTTTATGATGTGAGCTAAGTCCCAATTATGATGACCATTATATTTTAAAGTAAAAAATGGGTATGACAAGAATGTGATCACATAAATGGATATGATTATGGCTCTTTCGGTAAATAGTTGTGTTTTATACCAAAATTTTATATGTGAAGGAGCATAATATTGACATTGGAGGTAGGGTAGGCTATCCCCAAGGGTCCATACTCTTTTCTCATATCTACGTACTTAATAGAGCTATTCTTATGCATGAAAGCATGACATGATGTATGATTTGACTTTTTAGCCCAAGTATGCATGAATATGAAGTATGTTTGGCTTTTAAGTCAAAGTATGAATGATTATAAAATGTGATTTAGCATTTAAATCTAAGTATGCATGTATACAATTTGAAAGCCTTATGCCTCTTTTACAAGCACATATATGTATATGTATTCTTGTGGATGATGACCTAGTACCGATGGGATCGAAGGTAAGGTGGGCTATCCACAAGGGTCCATACTCCTTTCTCTTGAACTATGTGCCTAACATAAGATTATGTTTATATCCCTTTGCGGATAATGATGATGAATGTTAATGGATCTACCTTTGGCAAGTAGGTCACCTCTTTATCCATTGTGGGGAAGACGACGGAGTTCCAAGTTATAGCTCACTTGGTCTTATGTTTGTTACGATCCCATACCCGTTATATATGAAGTACTTTCACATTCATGCATCATATATTTCATGGCATATCGATATACTATCCATCTTGTTATATGAATCTTTCTATATTATGTGTCCTTGTCATCTAACATTGAATGCAAGTTTTATAAGTCATATGCATTGTATGGCCGCATACTTAGTGTATTCAAACGTACTAACATATACTTTTTTGCCTATATGATCTAACCATGTAGGGACCGGAGACTACCTTCATCCACCGTTTGATGACTAGATCAGATTTAAGATACTTGTTATGGTGAGTCCTATCTTCCAAGGACAAAGCATCATCCTTCTACCTATGATGATTTTGTGTTTGTTATTTACTTTGATGGTGAGCTCGAGACATGTCTTGGGCCCCATTCTGTCTTATGACTAGAGGCATTATTGGACATCTTGTAGTCTCTTATACGATTATATGTTATATGTTGTATTTGGAGATTATGATTATGGCTACCTATTGGATATGGTTATTATGGATTGATTATGAGTATTATGATATGTATTTATGCTATGATATGGAAGATCCTAAGCCCTTCTACCCCCATAGAGTGAGACATACTTACATACCCTTTAGTCCCTTATATGTTATGTGTTATGTAGATCCATGTTAATCTCTATACCTATGACATCCCCATAGTGTGAGTCCTACTTTTCTATCCCTTAGAATTATCTATTTACTATTTCACATGCACTTCTAAACTGATGATGTGTGAATGAATGCTATGAGGACTGTTTGGGGACTCTCGGGTTCCCATTAACCATGCCACTCCTAGACCTTAGGTCTGGGTCATAATAGAGATGGTATCAGAACACTAGGTTTATAAATAGTCCTCGGAGTCCAACATGTTGCATCAAGCAGAGTCTTACTCATGGGTATGAAGTGCACCACATCTATAGGTAAGAGGATACAAGGAGTTTTAGGAAATATTTCACTTTTTCATGATTCATATCATGCCACGGAGCATATCTTAAGATTTTTATCTCCATCCCTCCCTACCGAATAGGAAGAGTTACTTTGGGCCTGTAATACAATCCAGGCAAGAAAGATGTTATAGTTGATCTTATAGAGGAGGTCAAAAGGGAGTTGGTGAAGGATGTGCATCGTTTAACAAGATTGGGGAAATTGGATTGAGTGAATCTAATGATAGTTTCGTTCTTTGGAATGTTGCTGAATCTTTTGTGGTTGTTGATTGCAAGGTAAATCAAGACTTAGACCCATCATTGGTTGTTTTGAAAAGGATGGTTGTCGAAAATAAGATATAGGTTTCTTCTAAGGGGTAGATAGAGTAACTCAGTACCAAGATCAATTACGTGTTTCAGACGTTGATGATCTTAGAGAGATGATCATGAGTGACATCCATAACTCTCATTATTCCATACTTTCAGGATCTACCATAATGTATATGGACTTAAGGGAAATGTATTGGTGGCATGGTATTAAGAAGGATATAGCTAGATTTGTATCCGGACGCTCTAATTGCCAACAAGTGAATGTGGAACATCAAAGGCCTGATTGTTTGGCCCAAAATAATGAAATTCCTACTTGAAATGACAGAATGAGAATGCAGACTTTGTGATTGGATTTCCCTATATCGAAAGCAATTAGACTCCATATGGGTAATGGTTGCGAGTCAGCTCACTTCTTATCAGTTGGGACTACTTTTCATGTTGAGTACAATGCCAATTTATATATTTGGGAGTTGGTGAGGCTGGATGGTGTGCCTACTTTTATTATATCGGATTGTGATACCTAATTTACTTCTCACTTTTGGAAATTATTTCAAAAAGGGGCTTAACACTAAGGTAAAGTTAAGTACCATTTTTCTTCTCTCAATCTAATGGACAAGCTGAGAGGATGATTCAAACCTTGTAGGGCATGTTGAAGGCTTGTGTGTTAGAATGCAAAGGAAATTGGGGTGATCGTCTACCGATTATTGAGTTTGCTTACAACAATAGCTTTCATGCTAGCATTTGGTATGACACCATTTGAAAGTTTGATGGGAGAAGGTATAGGTCCCCGATGGGATGGTTTGAGTTAGATGAGATGGCATTGATTGGCTCGGATTTGGTATTGGAGACCATGGAAAAGTGAAGTTAACTAGGAAGTGGTTAAAAATGGCTCAAAGTCACCAAAAGTCTTATTCCAATGTTAGAAAAAGGATCTTGAATTCCATATCGATGATTGAGTGTATGTATAGATTCCACCTATGAAAGGTGTAATGTGTTTTGGTAAAATCAACACTTTAGGACCTCAGTATGTAAGTCCTTATAAGATTGTTGAGCGGATTGGGAATATGGCCTATAGATTAGATTTGTCTTGGGATTTGAGTTTTATTCACACAGTTTTCCATGTGTATGTTGAGGAAATTGATGGGTGATACTAGTACAATTGTACCTTTGGAAGGTGTTGAGGTTGGGAGAACTTAACTTGTGAAGAGATTCTGATTGAAACTTTGGATGCACAAATGGAAAGGTTTCGTAAAAAGCATATTGCTTTGGTTTAAATGCTTTGGAGGAACCAACATGTTGAAAGTGCTATGTGGGAAGTGGAATCGAGTATGATGCGATGATGCCTCTATCCTTTCCCATCTACTTAAGCCTATGGTATTAGGTTCTTCCTATTCTCAATGGTTCTAATTCTTTCACTCTTGAGTTTCATGACATGACATTTGAAAATGTTTTGAATGATTTAAAGATATTTTGATATGAGTTTTAATGACTTCATGATTTTCAAGTGATGAAATATGCATTGTGTCTTATGTTTAGATATTTCATATTCTAAGTCAAGCCTTGTTCTAGCACATTCGAGGATGAATGTTACCAAAGGGGAGATGACGTAAGGACATGGACTTTGTATGACCTTAATAGAGCTTGGAGTTTAGTTCTAGAAAGTTTTTGACCAAGGTGATACCTTATATGCACCTCCACAAGCCTTATGACTCACCACGGGTGTTGTCTGTAGGGGATTTAAGGTGACCCTTGGCCTTGTGTGTAGAGTGTTGGCATTAATGTGGAGTTTAAGACCAAGGCACATACCACATGAACCCCATACGGTCCGTGTGAGGCTTCACTAGTCGTGTGGTGGATCAGGTGGAGGGCCTTGGCCTTGAAAATCCATGTTTTGGCTAAAGCTTGTCAGACATGAACATCTCACGGACCGTATACCCCTTCATGGTCCGTGAGGCCTTCCATATAGGCGTTGCGGTGAAAATTTTCAAAGTATGGGATCACTATCTCAAAACTTTATTGAAGGATAAAGTTTCTAAGAAAAGCTTTCACAGAAGGCCATACGGTCTGTGTGACCTCTCACGGGACGTGAAGCCCTTCGTATGGGTGTTGGCGGGCAATTTTCTAAGTATGGAATTCCATTGGCTAAGTTTTTCACAAGAACCAATAGAAGGTTCAACTTTACATGGTCATATCTCTTAGCACAATAAGAACAAGGTGGCCTATGACCTACCAAATTGAAGCTCTTTGAATTAGTTTTCTAAGCATCTAGTTTCATCTAATTCCAAGC
>DF360410.1:5592-38221 GCA_000787875.1 Solanum virginianum | reverse complement strand
AGCTCGGATCAAGAAGTTATGTCTGTTTTTGTAAAGCCCATTTGTGCTATGGTACCTGTGGTTTGGATAAGTAAGGCTTCACAAGAGGGTTCACTATCCGTGAGACCTTGTACGGATCGTGAGACCTTCTCATGGGACCTCTGCTAACAATTCTTATTCTATTTCGTTAATGGTTTTTTTTTTGTAATTATGGCTACTCCTTAGAGAATTTTGTGACTTTCTGTGCTATTCTAAGACATTCAAATGACCTAAACTACTCTTGTCTCATTCAAATTCATTCTCACGCTTAGAATTATATTCAATCTCTCTTTTAAGAACTCTCTAAGGTGAACATTGAAGGATTATCTTGAAGCTTAAAGAAAGGGTCTTCTTCTTCATCAAATTTCTTCCTATTTCTTCTTGGTTAACTAAGGCATGTGAGTTTGATTCATTGTCCCTTTTAACCATGAAGACCCAAACTCTTTTCACTTGATTTCCATGAAATTTAGCATATTTTAAAAATGTGTTTTTAAGATTATTGTTTATTTAATTCAATTGATGTATGGGCTATGATTTATAGTTGATTTTAAATAAGTCCTATTATGATGAATTGCATTGAAGTTATGAAGATATGAATGTGCATGTCTCATTTAAAGTCTGATTTGAGAATGGGTACTCTAAATTGTGATTTAAATATTAATTTTACTTATAGATTTACTTGAATTTCATATTGTATTATTGATTTAAGATTGAATCTCCAATGCTCATGCTATTCTCATCTCATTCATTATATATGCATACATTACAATGGTTTTCATGAAGTTTATGATGTGGGCTAAGTCCCTCTTATGATAACGATTATGTTTTAACATAAAGTATGGGTATGATAAGAATGTGATCACATAAATGTATATGATTATGGCTCTTTCTGCAAATGGTGATGTTTTATACCAAAATTTTACATGTGAAGGAGCACAGAATTGACATTGGAGGCAGGGTGGGCTATCCCCCAAGGGTCCATACTCTTTTCTCATATCTATATACTTAATGGAGATATTCTTATGCATGAAAGCATAACATGAAGTATGATTTGGCTTTTTACCCTAAGTATGCATGAATATGAAGTATGTTTCACTTTAAGCCTAAGTATGCTTGATTATGAAATGTGACTTAGCCTTTAAACCTAATTATGCATATAAATGATTTGAAAGCCTTATGCCTCTTTTACAAGCACATTATGTGTATGTATTCTTGTAGGATGATGACCTAGCACCGATGGGATTGGAGGCAGGGTGGGCTATCCCCAAGGGTCCATACTCCTTTCTCTTGAACTATGTGCCTAACATAGGGTTATGTTTATGTCTCTTTGAGGATGATGAAGGTGAATGTTATTGGATCTACCTTTGGCAAGTAAATCACCTATTTATTCATTGTGGGGAAGATGACAGAGTTCCAAGTTATAACTCACTTGGTCTTATGTTGGTAACGGTCCTATCCCAGTTATATATGAGGTACTTTCGCATTCGTGCATCATGCATTTCATGGCATAATAATATACTATCCTTCTTGTTATATGATTCTTTCTATATTATGTGCCCTTGTCATCTAATATTGAATGCAAGTTTGGTAAGTCATATGTATTGCATGCCCGCATACTTAGTACATTCAAATATAGTAATACATACTTTTTTGCCTACATGATCTAACCATGTAGGGGCTGGAGACTACGTTCATCCACCGTTGGATGACTAGATCGGATATGAGATACTTGTTGTGATAAGTCCTACATCTTGTTGACTCTTGTACGGTTGTATGCTATGTGTTGTATTCAGAGATTATGATTATGGCTACCTGTTGGATATGGTTATTCTAGATTGATTATGAATATTATGATATGGTTATGATGTGGAAGATCCTAAGCCCGTATTGCCCTCATAAAGTGAGTCATACTTACCTACCCCTTAGTCCTTTTGTGCTATGTGTTATGTGGATCCATGTTAATTCCTATACCTCTGACATCCTCATAGCATGAGTCCTACTTTTTCATCTCTTAGAACTATGTATTACTATTTCACATGCGCTTCCAAACTAATAATGTGTGAATTGATACTATGAGGCTTGTGTGGGGACTCTCAGGTTCCCATTCGCCATGACAATCGTAGACCCTAGGTCCAGGTCGTGACAGGTTTGAGGCAAGTAAGACTTAATTCTTCATTTGATTTTTATTTTGATAAAATATGTTATCTTGTGCATTCAAACCACCGGTCGTGTGAGTACACAAGCATCAACTAGATTAGCTAGTATCAAGTATCTAATATTTGGCCTTGAAAGTCTTAGAGTGTACATTTTTAGATAATTGTAGAAGATTCGATGTTATGTCAATATATTTCTTAGTTTCTTAGCATGCATTATCATCTTTCAGCTTCAAAATTTTATAAAAATCATGAGATAATCTTATCAGACTTTTAGGTTTATACACTATTTATCAATTCCTCAAAAACATGTTATATCTTGTATAATAATTATTTGATTATTTATCATGTTTATCATCATGTCAGTTAAATATACTTTGTCTGACCTAATGAGGTTCTCTGCCCAAGGTAGATTCTAGTATTACATAAACCCAGATAAGATGCAGCATCTATGAACTAAAAAGAGTGGGTAGCCATGAGACCTGAAGACTGTGTAACCATGAGACTAACACTTTGAAAGATATAGATTGTTAGAAATCAGATAGGAAGAACAAGATGGTTCCATCAAAAGTAATATTAATTAGGTTCATTCCAGATGAATTAGAGGCATTCAAATAATAAGGGTGAGATGAAGGAAGCAGATCTGTTTCATCTTTTCTAGTAGTGAGATGAAGGAAGTAGATCTGTTTTATCTTTTCTAGTAGAAACAATGGAACCTCCCGTAAAACTGATCTCTATTATTGCCATTTCTTCGGGTAAAGGAAAGAAGGAAAAAATGAGATGAATAAATAAGAAATTCAAAGAGAAGGTTGAATAGGATGTTTCGCTGAATCTGCTCTGATACCATGTTTAGAAATTACAGAGGAAGATCGAGCTGTGGAATTTTCTTCATCTTCTTATGTTTTGAATGTACAAAGACTATGTCAATTAATACATAACCCTAAGTACTAAAAACTAAATTACTATAACTAGGTAACAAACTTTTGTACTGTTATGTAATTCTAGAAATCATAAAAGTAACCTATATAGGGGTCATTTTTTCTATGTGGTTTTGATCATGATACTTATGCTGAGGATGAGAATGTTGGGTTATAGTAGAGGCAAATTTGTTTGAAGTTACTAGCCCATTGTTGAATCATTCAGGGCTGCTAGGCCAAATATCTTATAGTGGGCAAATCTGAACTTATATGCTCTACTTCAGCCTTCTTCCTTGAGAGCAAGTGTACAGAATAAGATTCCATCCTCTCCTCTCAAATTAGTGCGCAGTGATTAGACACCTAACTTTCCCAGAAAATGACTATGTAAAGGAACAACAATTTGGTAAATAGATCAACAAGTTGGGAAGAAGATGGAACAAAAGAAAAAGAGGTAAGACCATCAAGTAATTTCTTACGGACAAAATGGCAATCGAGTTCAATATGCTTTGTTCGTTTGTGAAAAGTTGGATTCTTTGCTATATGAATTGCAGCTTGGTTTCCACAATGCAAAGAAACTGGAAAAGAAGGTGACACTCCAATATTAGAGAGAAGATGAACAATCCATTAAGTCTCAGCCACAAGACAACACAAAGATTTGTATTCGACTTCTGTCGAGGAGAGGAAGATGACAAATTATTTCTTGGATTTCTAAGAAATTAGAAACTCACTAAGGCTGAGGTAATACCCACTCACTTAGCATAGACTATCTAAGTACGAAGCCCAATTGGTATTGTAGTGACCAAGAATCTGAAGAGATTTAGAGGAGTTCATAAAAAGTTCCAAGCTTGGATCATTATGTAAATAGCGAAGAGCATGAAAAACAGCTTGTAAATGTCCTATTCTTGGGTTTTGCATGTAGTGTTTGAGCGATTAAACTGTGTAGGAGATATTTGGATGAGTATGTGTTAAGAATTTTTGTTATCCTATTAATCTTCTGAATGGTGGGGTTAGGTAACAAATCACCTGAGTTCATTGTGAGTTTGAGTGTTTGGTCCATAGGTGTAGAAGATGTGTGTGAAAGAAAGTCCAGATGCTTGGACAAAAGATCCATGGAAAATTATCTCTGGGTTGCAATAAAACTTTTTGGTACATGTAGAATTTGCATACCTAAAAAGTAATTAGCAAGACCCAAGTGTTTTATCTTGAATTCAGAATTGAGGAACTATTTTAACTTATCAATTTCATGTTGATCGTTTCCTGTCAACAGGATGTCATCAACATATACTACCAATATCATCACAAGTGTTCTAGAATTTTTAAATAACAAAAAGAAATCATTCAATAAGGAAATGGAACCCCGAGTTCCCAAAGTTGCAGACAAATGGGCATACTGTTGGTGTGAGGCCTGTTTGAGCCTATAAAGAGATTTGCACAATTGGCAAACATGTGAATCAGAAGGACCTAGCAATCCAGGAGGAAATTTCCTGAGAACTTCTTCATTATAGTCTCCATGCGAGAACATATTACTGACATCCAATTGGAAAAGTGGCCACCCTTGTTTGATTGCTATAGCCACAATGCACCGTATAGCGGTCATCTTAACCACAGGTGAGTAAGTTTCTATGTAATTGATACCTTCTTGTTATATATCCCCCCTCACCACCTAATGTGTCTTTAATTTTTCTAAAGACTGATCGTATTTTAACTTCACCTTATAAACCTATTTGCAAGGTAGAGCTTTCTTTCCTACCGGCAAAAGGATGACCTCCCACATGAAATTGGAAATGAGAGCTTGAATTTCATTCTCCATAACAATTTTCCAACCAGAGTGAGCTGCTACCTCTTAGTAACATGTTGGTTCTCTAATCTTCTCAATAGAATCCAAAATATTTTGATTGTGAACACTGGAACATAAGTAAGAGAAAGAATGAAGAGGTGAAATAGGTGGATTCGGTAAGAAAACTAAAAAAGCATAATCACAAACAATATTAAAAAAATATGAAAGAACAACGGACCTCTAGTTGATCTGCACAAATTTTTCGCTGTGGGCAACCCATTGTTAGGAATGGAAAGAGAGGATGATGAATTACTGAATGATTGAGGGGTGGGAGAAATGGTCGTGCTTGCAAGTCTATAGGTTGGTAAGTTGGACATAGGTGTAGAGTAGAGAGGAGAGGTAGGTGGAGATGAATGAGAGGTAGAGAGAATCAGGGATTCATGGGAGATGGATTCATCAGATTTGAAATATCCTAGAAAAAGTTTAGTCAAAGGGAGTGAATGGGAAAAAAGGAACAAATTCTCATGAAATTTCATATTTCTACTTATAAGAACTTGTTTTCTTAGGAGGTTCAACACTTTGTATCCCTTCTTACCTAAAGGATAACCTAGAAAAACACCTGCAATAACTCTTGGAGATAATTTATCTTTGTTCGCAAAAAAAGTTGAGATAAAGCACGGAGAACCAAAAGATTTAAGATGAGTGTAAGATGGTGGTTTCTGGAAGAGTTTTTCATAGGGTGTGGTGTTCCGAAGAACTCTAGAAGCTAATATGTTGATGAGATATGTGGCTGTGAGTAAAGTTTTCCCCAGTACTTATTAGGTTGTAAATGAGATTGATACATTAAAGCTCTACAAAAATGGTTGTATTTTCGCTCAGCAACCCCATTTAGTTTGGGAGGGCAACTACATAAAATTTTTGATATATGATTCTCTGAGTGATGAAAAAATTAGAAGGTCAGGTCGCAGATCCTAGTGTTGAACTGCCGCTTAACATAGGTCAAAAATTAGAAGGTCAGGTCGCAGATCCTAGTGTTGAAAAAATTTCTTGTTGAACTGTCGCTTAACATAGGTCAAAAATGATTTGAGAATTAGGAAAGCATTTGATTCTGTGGATAAAAGATAGGTCCAGGTTTCCCTAGTGAAGTCATCCATAATGGTTAGAAAATATTTTTCTCCTTTGATGTCTGAGCCTTATATTATCCCTAAGTGTCTACATGTATCATGTCAAAAAAATAATGTATGGAAATGCTACCTGTAGCAAAAGGTAATTTAGATTGTCTTGCCATGGGGCAAATGCCATAAGGAAAGTCTGTAGGTTTAGAATGAAAAATTGGAATCACATTGATTTTTTTCATATGTTGATAAGGTAAATGTCCCAATCTATAATACCAAAGCTTGTAGGAATCAATATTTTTAGAATTAGAATTCATTTCATTGATAGAAACTTCAGTACAAATTATTGGATTAATGATAAAATTAGAGTAAGGACAAAAAGACTCAATAGCAGACATAACAGGACTTTTTGTAGAAGCTAAACTACAAACGATGATAGATGAATTGGGAGTGTTGAAAAAATGGAATTGGATGTTATTGTGTAACTTTTTAGTAGAAAGATACTTGCAACAACTTCACCAAAAATCTGCCCCCTCCTTATTGAAAGGTCTTATAGAAAATAACCTTCTTTAGTGAAAAGAATTCTTAGATCAATTTTCTGGACAAATTGACTAACTGATAGTAAATTATGTTTGAAAGAGGGAACATAGAAAGCATTCTTTAACTTGATGTGAGAAGTCAAAGTGACATCTCCCATACAATTAACTTTCACTTTATAAGAATTATGCAAGTTAACAAAAACATAAATAGGTAGAAACTTAATATTCTAAAGCTTGGATTTATCAAATTTCATATGGTGAGTAGCCCCTGAGCCTATTATCTAGGGGTTGGAGATGAAAGAAGAAAGATAAATAGTATATGACTTAAAGCATCATAAATACCAGCCATATTGGAACTATGTTGTTCCTCTATTCTAGATCCAGATTATACTAATTGGAACATATTAATTAATTATTGACATTGATCTTTTATGAAACCTTTGATGTTGAAGAGGCAGAACTAGTATGCACCTTACCAGACCTTCCATTTTATGGAAAATTTAGTAGAAACTGTTCCTTCTCCAGCATTGGCTATATCTGCCCTACATTTTTAAAAGGTTTCTTAGGTTTGTTTGTGAACATGAATTTGGAGGAAAACCTATCAATCTATAGGAATTATGTCGAATATGATTATTTTTCTTGCAGTAAGTGCAAAAGAGGTTGTTGTTCCATGTGTTATTTCCTTGAAAATTATAGGATTGGGGATCTGTATGCTTCCTCTCTTAGCAGCAAAGTTTCCCTACTCATTTCATTTTGCAACATTGAAATCCGAGGATTCAGTTGTGGAAAGGTTTCCAAAATGTACCTCTTTGTGATTCCTTATGAAGAATGATAGAATATGTCTGATTAGTAGAAGGCAGACGCTTCATCATCAAGATGTTACCCCTACATCCTGAGTAATCTTCCTTAAAACCCAGTAGAAATTGCATTAATCCCATATCTTCATTCATTTTGTGATTGTGCTCCTTTGCACCACATTTAAATTCACAGCTACATAACATAAAACTATTCAAAACTTCAAGATGATCTCATACTTTTTGAGTTTGTTGAAAGAACCTGCCACATCACTTGATCCTTGGAGGATGTTATTGAGATCTTTGCAATTGAAAAAGTTTTGAACTATTTGGTTGACCATATATTTCGTGCAGCTCCTTCCACAGATCTAAAGTTGTTTGTGAGTAGATCACACTATCAACAATACCCTTGCTTAAAGAATTCAATAACCATGCAATCACCATGTCATTACATCTCTTTATTGCTGAAAAAAAGGTAACCCTTCTGCAAGAATTTCAGCTTTATCACTAATGAAGCACAACTTAATCTTGGCTGAGAGAGAAAATAAAACTCCTCTCTTCTAGTTTCCATAACTAGTTCTATCAAAATTAATATTGATTTGGTTCATTCTAGGTGAATCAAAGGTATTCAAATAATAAGGATGAGATAAAGGAAGCAGAGTTGCTTCAACTTTTTCGATAGAAACAATGGAACCTCCTGTAATATTGATCTCTTTTGTTGCCATTTGTCAGGGTGAAGCAAAGAAGGAAAAATAAGATGAATAAATAAGAAATTCGAAGAGAAGGATGACGAAGATATTTCACTAAATCTGGTCGTATACCATGTTTAGAAATCAGAAAGAAAGAATGAGTTGTGGAATTTTCTTCATCTTCTTATGTTTTGAATATACAAGGAGTATGTCAATTTATACAATAACTGTAAGGAATAATAACTACAATACTATGACTCGGTAACAAACTTTTGTATTGCTATGTAATTCTAAAAATCATAAAAGTAAACTATACAGGGGTTATTTTTCTATGTGGTTGTGATCATGAGACTTATGCTGAAGATGAAAATGTTGGGTTGAAGTAGAGGCAAATTTATTTGAACTTTCTAGCCTAATGTTGAATCATTTAGAGCTGTTGGGCCAAATAACGTGTAATAGGCAAATCTGAACTTATATGCTCCACTTTAGCTCCTTCTTCCTTTGAGAGCAAGCATAGAGAATAAGACTCCATCATGGACTTAGATATATCTACCATCTCCTTTGAGCAAATCCTAGAATCTTAAGAGATTCAGATAAGAAGTCCATGAATGTCAAGAGTGTAGCCACGAGACTAATGTTCCCAAAGACTGAGTATGACATTAACATAGGTATACCATATTTCATGAGAAATAAAATTTCAATTTCATCATGCCTTTATTTGTTTTTGTATTCATGATTTCATGTTCAATAGGTTATATGTATAGTATAGGTTAGTTCTAACTAACATACAAGCACACATGATCGACCAATAATATAGATATAATGATCCCCCAGTTTAAGAGCTTAGAGTGCAGAAAAGCTGGGCAAAAAAAAACCTAAAGTCAAGTTCATGAGGATGAATTACGACTCGTATGAGGAGTTATGGTTTGTAGGTTTGACCCTTAAACATAATTTCAAGAAAGAGAAAAAGTTTCCAAGTATGAGTTAACCCATAGACCTAGTGACGACCTATAGAGGGATGATAATTCGTAGTTAGGATCATGGATAGATCTATCAGATATGAAGAAAATTTGGAGTTTATAGGAAGTGATCTACGAGTTACCAACATGGTCCATAGAACAATATATAGCCCATGGAGCCCCTTCATGGATAGGGCCTAGAAAGATGGAAAAATGACTAAATATGAAAGGAATTTACGAATCCAACCACAACCTGTAAGAAGTTAAATGGTCTGTAGAATATTTTCATAGTTTTGAGTTCAATAAAATAGTTTCAAAGATTTGGGAAAAGTTAACAGAATGAACTTATGCAACAGTCGGTGGTTTATTCCACGACCCGTAAATGGGCCTTCGTAGGTTGAAATTCGACAGTTTTAATGAAGGAAAGTTTTATCATTCTGTCATTTCTATTCCTAAATTAAGTCATTTTGGGATCCAAACGGGCCTTAAATCATATCCTAAACACTAAGAAGCCCCTATTCTCTTCATCCTTCAGGGATTTGGGAAAAGTTAACAGGAAGAACAAAACTAATAGTCCATGGTTCATTCCACGACTCATTAACAGGCCTTCGTAGGTTGAAATTCGATAGATTTAATGAAGGATAGTTTTATCATTCCATCATTTCTATTCCTAAATTAAGTTATTTTAGGATCCAACTAGGCCTTAAATCATGAAGGATAGTTTTATCATTCCATCATTTCTATTCCTAAATTAAGTTATTTTAGGATCCAAATAGGCCTTAAATCATATCCTAAACACTAAGAAGCCCCTATTCTCTTCTCTTCATCCTTCTAATTCTCAAATTTCTCTAAGGCAATTACTCTCTCAAGAAAAGGGCAACACAAGGCTAGGGTTTCAAAGCTTCTTCACAAAGGTTCCAAGTTTAAGTTTGTTCTTCCCAAGTCTTTTACAGTACATGAGCTATATTTATGGGTACCTTACACCCATAAAGTCTTCTATAAAGTATTTACCTTTTCTTTAAGTTCTCTTAAGATATTAGGCATGCTTATGATGACTTCATGATATTTTATGTTATTAAATGATATTCATAATATTCTATGATATTCTTACTAAGTATATGCATGTACCTAAGCTATTGATGATGAACTCAATAATGAGTTCCATTGTTGATACAGTGTAGGTTATTGTACATGTCTTTAAAGAAGTATATTTTTATGATCTATGTGATTTATAATTGTTCCATTATAAAAGCCTAGCCCACCTAGTTTTCAAGTAAAGTCTTGCATAATTTATGATGATGATTAGGGCATTAAAGATGAGTTTAAAGATATTATTTGTCAAAAATATAATGATGTTGACAATTTACCTAGTATGTTTTAAGAAGGTCCCCAAGATGAAAGGACAATACTCACTTGATGGTTCCTAAAGTTTGAGCTACTCTTATGATTTCTACATATGATTCTAAGTTATGTTTTAAAGATTTTGTGGGATGACTTAGCACCAAGTGGACTTGAGATTGGGATTCATCCCGTTAGTTGAGGCATGACCCATTAAAGATAGATCTCATTGCACCTAACTATGTCCCACCATAGGAGCCTTGAAGGCTAGGCTAGTGGATCCACATCGGTCATTTATGTTATTAAGATGCATGCCAAGTTGACAGAGTTCCACCTGATAAGTGGTCTCCTCGTGCCAACATAGGAGGTTATGTTGGATTCCATGTAGTTATTTATATGGTCTTATATATTGGTTAAGCTCTTCTACTAAAAGCTTATGATTCTATGACATGATTCTAGTACATGTGATTTCGCGTGCATTGACTCTTATCCATATTTGGCTATATTCTTTGTGCATGCTTAAGTTTACTTTATGTACTTTTCATCTCATATGTACTTATATGTTATAAGGCATTACAATTTCAAGCATGCATTGCATCTCACATATTTAGTACATTTTCACGTACTAATGCATATTTTGACTACATAATTTAACCATGTACAAACAGGCTCTCCTCTATCGGCTTGTGGCTAGTATATGGCGTTCAAGACTAGCACTTTTATTTGGTGTGAGCCCTTAGTTTCGGACTCTACAATTTCCACTCTATCTTGTATTTCATTTTAAGAGGATGTGTTTATGGCCCTTTTGACGCATTTACTTTCTATGTTGTTAAATATTGAAGTCTTTTCTATTTGAGGAAAACCAACCATTGTCGGTTCTGTCCGTTAATATGTTAGATAATATGCTTATGAACATAAATATGTTAGTTCTTCATTCTTTTTCGTGTTACTTTATTGTCTTAAAAAGGCCCATAGACTCTTTCCCTATTTTACTTTCATATTTCTTTATGTTTAACCTGTGAATGCTCAAGATGGCTTAGGTGAGGTGCCTTCAGGTATCTCATTCATCGTGTGATAACTAGGCCCCTAGGTCGGGTCATTACAATAGAGATGAGTAAAATATCATTTTCAATGATGACTTAATCAGTAACTTTCAAGTAGATTAAATGGTATACATCGCAAGAGTTTATTTTGTAAATCAAGTTCTGAAGAGAGAAATTAAATGTCTTGATTAAGAATTAAGAACAGAAAGGTATCCTAGAGTTATATGTAGATTTATCTAATCCAGTTGTGTATCCACTTTAGTTATTCATTAAAAATCTAATCACTAGTCATATGATTGATTTTACTATGGAATTCGTTGCTGATAAAATAAAGCCTATTCAAACTATTAAAATGGCTATGTCTTGGTCATCCCAAGTAATAAAAACATAGTTATATATTCTATATTTGAGTAAGAAAAGTGAACTAAGTAGAGGTGTACAGCTAGTCTATCACTTAAGATGATTTTGAAAAGTTTAATTTTCTTTACGCACAATAAAGTGACCATAAAATTGATAAGATATAATTTTTTTTATAATAATTGATAATATCAGGACATTTCAATAACTCCACACATATGTCTGCACTCCTTGCACATATGCACACATCTTATTATGTATATTTTTTTTCAATTGGCTTCCTTGAAGTTAGAATAAAAATTTATTTCTATATTCATGATAATACGCCATTAATAGTAGCAATTAAGCTGAGGAGAATTACTAGTATCAAACAGGGATCTTTCCCATTCCTATATCTAGGATGTCTAGTATATAATGGCAGAAAGAGAAATGTATATTTTGAAGAGTTAGTGAAGAAAATACAGAGAAGAATGCTAGAATGGAAGAATAAGTGGTTATCATTTGGGGGCAAGCATATTTGATTTCAAACATGCTACAGTCAATGCCTGTGTATTTGCTTTTAGCCATGAACCTACCCGAAAAGGTGATAGACCAATCAGTATTTGCAAGATATTTCTCGGGAAAAGCTGATTGAGAAAAAAGGAAATATTGGGTAGCTTGGGAGGAGATGTGTTACCTTAAAATAGAAGGAGGAATAGGCTTCAGGTATCTATTTGATGTACCCAACACACTATATGCCAAGTTGTGATGGAGGTTCAGGACCTCCTGACTTTGTGGAGTACAAAGAAAAGGGAGCTCCGCATGCATGGAAGAAAATGGTATAGGTGAGAGATGAAGTTGAATACAACATTTGGTGGACATTGAAAGCAGGGAAAGTGAATTTCTTGTTTGACAATTGGACCAAACAAAGAACTTTTAATTTTTTGAAGGATGACAGTGGGGAAGATGAAGATATGGAAGTAACACAATTTATTAGAAATGGTCAATCGAATTTACAGAAATTAAAATTAGTCATACAGGATGAGATGGTAGAACATATTATGGAGAATATTAGTCCAAGAATAATGAAAAGAGGAGTAGACAGACCTTGGAATTTTTCTATGAATTTAGTTTTTAAAATGTTAAGGAGGAAAAAAGAGAAACAAGTTGGATAGGGGATATGTCTTTCAAGATAATTTTTTTTATGCAGAGATATTTGAAGGAGAGAATTGCAACTGATGATAAACTTAAAAGGATAAAGTTGAATTTAGTATCCATGTGTCACTGTTGCGAGAGATACAAGGAGGAAACAATGCAACATCTTTCTTTTAACAACCCCCATATCTCTAGTCAAACTCAAAATCATCTTGTTAGTTGTGTCAGCTATTATGATGTGGGAGTTATAGAAAATAAGAAATGCTAGAAGACATGGAAAAGAGGTTAACCTATATAGGATGGAGCATAATTGTATAGATACGATTGTCAAGCTTATATGGAAGAAATATCCATGAATAAATATTTCTAGATATTCAGGTGATATTATTAATGTGCTTTGAGAATATAGGCTAAATTACATTACAATATCGTAAGGTGGAAAAAGCCTACGCAAGAAAGATTAAAATGCAATACAAATGGTGTAAGTAGAGGGAACCAGGTAACAATGTATACAATTTATATCTTAGGGATAATAGATGGGAAGTGGTTTATGAAGAGGGAGATGAACTTGAAACGGGAAGCAACATGGAAGCATAATTCATAGCAGTGCTAAAGGCTATTACGTATTACAACATAAGCAACTTAAGAGGGGTCATAATAGAAATTGCATCATAGGGGTTACAAAAATGGTAAAGAGGGAGTAAAGAATACCTTGGCATTAAGTGGAGGAAATACAACAAATTTAGGATAAAATGCAAGCAACAGATACACAAATATGATATGTATTTCATAAAGCAAACTAGGTGGCAGATATGTTAGCAAATGAAGCATGTGATCAGGAGAGAAAAATAAACATAGAGGTAGAGATATAGTTGTTAACAATATGCAAAGGAATAGTAAAAGTGGATAAGATGCATATGCCTACTATAAGGATTAGAACAAGAAAAACAAATATACAAGAGCAACTACAACATCAAACAGAGACACAAGCGAGAGTTAAAATATTTATGATGCCCGACCAACGAGGGGCATACAAAGCTTAATATAGGTCTAACTTAGATAGCGTACTAATCTATTTCAGCTTACAAAAAGAATCACCATAAAAAATGGAGGCCATTCTAATAAAGCAATTGTAAGATCTGATATTGAAGGTGAAGCCAAAGAAGACATTGGGCATCCTAATATCTCCACTTCTCCATCTACAAAAGGAGCAGGTCAGAATGAGAAGGCTTAAAAGATGTTGGAGTGAAAAAGTCAGCTACTTGGTCCTTAATATCCAATAAATCAAGGTTGGCATTGGAGCCCAAATATGCTATATGAATACATCCACCGAAGGTCACCTACAAAAAAAATTGGCAGGTCAGAGAGAAGACAAAAAGAGTCAAAGAAGAGAAGGTAGAATACCATACTTTTGCTAGATGAGGAGCAACATGAGAGGTCTAGGAATAAAGAGATTTACATATGTCACCCATATCATAATAAAGTAGAAAGTTATGTTCAGGTAACCTTCTAGAGAAAAAATATCGATAGTCCTATTAAGAGATATGAGAGGTTGGATTTAGGAGTTACATGGAGGGGTAGAGGTAGATCGAAGAAGTATTGGTGGGAGGTGATTAGACATGATATGGTGAAACTTGATCTCATTGAGGATATGACCTTAGATAGGAAGGAGTGGAGGTCATGAATTCGAGTAGTAGGTTAATTGGTTAGTAGGGTTAGGCTGGTATCTGGCTATGGGGTGTAGTAGGGTAGTAGGTTTAGTCGTGCCTTTATATCTTGTGTGTCGTTATCTATTTTATACATATTAATTCTATCATATTTGTAAACCATCATGTGTTTTTAGCTATTAGTCGCTCTTTTTGTTCTCTTTCCTTCCTTCTTTGCCTTTCATATCTAGTTTATTCTGCTTGAGTTTTTAAGATGAGGGTTCCCATCAAACAGTCTATCTACCTCTATGAGGTAGTGATAAGGTCTACGTATATTCTACCCTTTCTAGACTCCACTTGTAGGATTCTACTGGGTATGTTGTTGTTGTTGTTGTATCTATATAGTGATTATACATAGGATATTCCATCTTAATGGATTGGATCGGGTCATTGCAAATGTTTATTTTTTTTTGGGGCCACTCAAACCCTTTTGTACAGACTTTTTTATGAAATAAAAAAGTGATCAACTTTTCCTTCTTTTAAAAAAATAGTTAGAATGCTTAGCATAAGCGTAATTTGACAATGTGCATTACAAAATAAGAATAATTCACAATTATTGAAAATATGATAACATGTATGCTGTTTTGATGATTGAGAAAGTAAATTTTGTTTACTATTTGTTGTTGCATTATAATGATCTAGAAATCTAGGTCATAATGACACACATCTCAAACCCAAATGTAAATCATATACGAGACTCTCAAAAGGGAAAGTCAGGCCACAAACAAAAAGAAAAAAGGTATAATGATAAATATTTCCAAAATATGGTGATACAAGTATACACAACATCTAATACAACATTGGAGGAATAAGTACAATACAAGTAACTGAATATCAGTAAAGACTGAAATGGAAGATGGAACTAATGGTGATCCGAACATACGATATCACCACTAATCTGAAACAAGTTGCCCGTTAAAGGTGATCAACTGCTACAAGGAGTATCTTGAGTAGGATGTGCATCAAAAATAACATAGAGGTAGAGTGAGTACAATTCACATGTGCTCAGTAGATTTGATCGACTTAGTATAAAAAATTGTTCAAACTTATGAAATAAACTATAGTGATCCTCTAGGTTATTTTACCCTTATTGTATTATTTTTTATTATTAGATTACTCCTATAGCGATCGCAGATCATTTATGACTTACTAGCACTGGTAGCATGAATGTTTGGTCATTCGTTAGGGAGTTGTATAGTTTTTCATGTATTGGAAAGCCTTATACATTGAAAATTTAATCTTTGCACAAAATGTAGGTAAATAACACCAGAATAAAATTCTAGCAGTTCTATTAGCTCCAGAATAGCCAAATTAACCTAAGAGCATGGTCTGCTCGAGAATCGAGTCTTTCAGTAGGAGTCTGTACTGAGGTGCATTTTAGCCTTCTAAATTATCCAACAGTTGACCTTGATCAATATTCTTAGAAAGCATGCTCAAATAAAAATTCTTATAGCATAGTTGGTTCTAAATTATTGAATTTAGTCTAGTGTGATGTTTCGTGCAGTTTTTTAGGCTTTTGAGCTCATTTTGAGCCCCTCTACGTGCTAAAAATGACCGTAGGAGTAAACCCACATTCAGTCAGAACAACCTCATACGAAAATTTTGACTGCCCCATCAAATTTGGAATTTTAATTTTTGTAGTTTAGCATACTTTGTTTATGCTTATGGGCTCTCGGATGAATTTTAAATATCCCATTAAAAATTATAAGTTGGGAAAAATCTGTAACCTTAACCGATACCTAGTACCATTGCTATAGCTAGCCTGGGCTCACTATAGCGATGTTTCTATAGTAAGTAGGACGTCATTGTAGAGATACATGTACAGAGGGCAGGGTATCATATATAGCGACCCCTGGCTCTCTGTAGTGACCAGAGCTCGCTATAGCAAGGTCTACCCTTTAGGAGAAGGGTCGCTATAGCGGCCACTTGGGTCTCTATAGTGATGCCTGAGGGTCTCCTATGTTCTTAGACTTAGATGAACTCAGTTATTTTCATGACTTTCAAAAGGTGATTTCCCCTTAATTTTAGACTCAAGTTTCGTGGCGAATGCATTGGAGACATCAAAAAATTGAGTTAAGGATCTATTTTAGGTAAATTTTGCAATATATCTACTGATTTAGTGTATTTCTAAAGTGAATTTTGTGGAAAATTTGAGTGATGATTTCTTAGGCTATGATTATCCATTTTTAGTGATTCTTGGCTCTACTTTGGGTGGTTTTCCATGAGGATCACCATAGGTAGTTTGTTTCAAAATTCAAAACCTATTTTTGGTAATTTTTTCACCCATATTTGCAGCCATCTCTTAACCTTATAGCTTAATTTTTAAATTTTGATTAATTGTTCGTATATGTTGATTTTCAACCCAAATTTGGTTTCTGTAGCATTGATTAGCTGAGAATGTCACTTTGGACTAATTTTTTGGGCCAATTCTAGAATCTTAGATGCAAGTCTTACATTCTCGTTTAAGGCTCCAAAATTAGTCCATCTTTGGTTATTGCAATTGTAGTGTCTAAATGATCAAAATGATGTTGTGAGTCAATTTTTGATAACATGACAACGTTTGAAGGCCATACAAAAGGGGAAGGTTTTAGCAAAAAAAGTACATGTTATTGGCCAATGGGTAGGCTACAACTACCTTTCTATTTTACATTGAGCTGGCTAGTGTAAATTCATGTTAAATTGGTTGAAATTTGGGCAAGGTAGTTAGTTTACTTGTTTTAAGTTTTAGAATCCATGTTATTTGCATAATTGATTTTACTGAGTAGATGTGGACTTATTGTATGACTTATTGGATTATTATATCATTTGTAGTATTATTTTCCCATAGATTCTTGAATCCTGGTAAATATGTGAAGTTGTAGAAATAGTTGTGGCAGGTTAGATTGTTATAGACCTTATTAATAAAGTATTTACTAGGTGCTTTAGGGGTCTTAGGGCAATAGTAAGCATGTGCTAATTATTAATACTTATAGTCTGTTATTATTGTCGTTGGTTTTTCCTTTACTAATTAGTAGAGCATTTTAGCCATACCTTAGGATGAACAACTTGCTTTAGATGCCTAGCATCGCTTCAGCAAGCTTAGATCCTTGTAGATTAGTAGAGCAAACTAGAATTTGTACTTGGGCCTTAGCTAGATAGTAATTGTGCACCCAAGAACACCTTGATCCATAATTTCCTTGTGCTTTCTTGACTATTCCTGTATGTTGACTCCCCAGACCTCATGATCGACTTGTCTCAATTTTGGTTGAAGCTCGAGTGGAGTTAATGAATTATTCTATATGGAAGTAAGCCTCAGACCTTGTATATGTAATTATGGACTTGGTTCAGTATAGAAAGAAAGTCTTGGTGATTCTACGCCCCTATGACGAAAGTATTTGATTCGGCACCTTATTCAACCATTTATGTGAGAGTATTAGGGTTCAAGGCCTTGTTACTATAGAGTTATGATTACCTAGGCATTGGGCTTCAAGGACTCATTTTTACAGAGTTATTATTGCCTAGAATATAAGGGTTTGAGGCCTCATTTTTTTATAGAAATATAAGCACCTCGGTATTAGGGTTCAAGGCCTCACTTTTATTGATTTATGGTTTACCTTGGTGTCGGGTTCAAGGCCTTGCTCATTCGGAGCTTTTGGTAACTTAGATCATTAAGGTTTCAAGGCCCTGGTTTTGTGGATTTATGGCCCCTACAATACTTTGGGTTTGAGGCCCCGATCCCATAAATTCGTGGCCTATATAGTACTTTGGGTCTGAGGCCACGATTCTGCAGATTCTTGGCCGTTATTGTACCTTACTTAGGGAGAACTCTAGCTCTTAATTACTTAGTATAGATATACTATGCACTTGGAGGACCTAGAGGGTCTATTAGGTTTAATTTAATTGCTCATGTGCATCCTAGTTGGGTGTAGCTCGGGTAGATCCTATCACCAAATTTGGTATTTCTATTACTGCCCTTTTCTTGTCATAGATATTTATATTAGACTTTAGTTTACGTTTGATTTCTCTTTTTCATATTGTTTTTACTTGCCTTGCTCAGTCGGCCTATAATGCCTACTGGGTACATTTCTATCTTGTACTCGTACTACACTCTATATCTCTTTTTGTGATGTAGGTCGGAGCACCAGCCATCAGTGCAAATTGATCAAGCTTATAGTAGCCCACATTAGAGACAAGGGTGAGCACTTGGCAATTTTGGATCATTCTGGCTCCTTCAGCTTATTAGTTTATGTTTTGTATATATTTTGAGACTATCCAGATCCTTTGTATATTTTTGGTCCACTTTTGGAACATGTACTCTTTATTTTTTGTATAACAGCTCTATATTAGTGACTTTCGAGTTTTAGGAGGATTTCCTATACATTTGTATTTATGTATTCGATTATTTGATAAGATTAGGACTAAGATCATTCAGGAGAAGCAAGACTGCAATGGTTTGGGCATGTGCAAAGGGGAAGTTCTGACCCTCCTATTAGGAGGTACAAGTGGTTGGATTTAGGGGTTATATGGAGAGATAGAGGTAGACTGAAAAAATATTTAGTAGAGGAGATTAATAGGATATGGCTCAACTTTGTATCACTAAGGAAAAGACCTTAGATAGAAAGGATTCAAGGTTGATGTAGCCTAAGCTACACCTCCTTTTTTAGGGTAAAGCGGTCGTTATCAAGATATATAACCTAACCAAGGTTAGAGTTGATCCCACAGGGAATATGGTAGACTTGAAAGAATTTACTGTAGTTCGGGTTAATTAACCAACTTACCTCCTCAAAGGGGGAGCTTCTATGACAACTATAAAGAGTAATTCTAAGCTAACACAGGTGCTAAATCAGTATGAAGAGTAACTAGGGATTGTGTTCCCCATGATTCACTACGTAAGTCAGTATTACTAGATAATCGAATTCTTTTCCAGTGTGTAGCATTCAGAACGGTAAGTTAAGTTCACCAAACCCTTTGGCCCAAGAGAGAAATGAATTTCACAACGTGATTTGGTTTGGTCCATCCCCACAGTGTGACATTACTAACCCTTACTATTGTTCTAGTATACCCTCCCCTTGGCCCAGTTCAATTGATTAGACAAGAAATAATAATCGACTCCTGTTAATTAATCTCATTTTCAATTCATTACTACCTTGATCCAGTCAGTGACACTAGTTGAGTTCTAACATTGGACACCGTTAAAAGCATTCAATACGAAGAGAATTAATTATTACATGCATGCCCACTTTCCAAGAATTACAAATTATCCAATTTTACCTTGTTAGTTATTCATGGTTTTCACAATCCTAGTTGTGGATTTAGCTACTCATGATCAGTTTAGATGCAAGACTTATGAATTTGAATAAAATAATTGAGCATTTACACAAGAGAATTAAGCACAAGGAATCCAAAACTCTTCACCAAGAATCACAAGATTGAAATTAAAAGACAAAATAAAGTTTAGCAAGTGTTGGTCTCAAGCTCTCTATTGTTCTCTACTGTTCTGTCACGTCTCTCATGAACAAATAATCTAAAATATCTATTTATAGTCCATAAAATACATAATCAAAATGGATTAGGACAACTGGGTCGACAGACTCTACGGTGGCTTATACAGGCCATATAATATTTTATGGCTCATAATCGGGCTTTCGTGGATTGCTTCTTCAAATCTGGGCCTATACCTATCCCAAACTTCTTCAAACTTTTTTCAGGTAAAGATCCACGACACCTGTCTACGAGTTGTAGAACTTTCTGTGACTTGTAGAAGGTCTCATCTGATAGGTTCTCAGAAACTTCAAGGTTTTGGATTTTCATACAAGGGGAAACTACGGCTCATGGAAGTTTTCATGGGCTATAAAAGACATTTGTAGATTAAAAAACCTAGTGACCTAAGTTTCTAAGCCTATCAACACAGACCCTATATGAATTTTCAATAACAATTTTAGCGTCGAAGCAATACGCACACACCCCCACATGACTTAAAACACCCAACACCCCACATGCAAATTTTTTCATAAATCCCATTGAATATCATTTTACATATTTTCCCAAGAGAAATTACCCCATTTGAATGAATTTGCATCGGATTATATACACATGTCATCACATATTGAATTTTCATGCACATACTCAATTTAACTCAAACGATATGTGACCACATGGCTTTCGAACTTATCATTCAAACATAAAGACAAGGCCATACACACAAACTTTTCAGCTTTCAATCTTATGCAATTATCAGCAATACATTAGTCATGTTCAAATTTTAAGCACAACCAATAATATACATGGATTCAGATTTACACCCATAGGATTACCATACCCATCAAATAATTTCACCATAATCATATCAATGTCAGTAATTAAAAGGTTTTAGAGCTAGAAACTTACCAAATTGATGAAGATAATGCAAAAATCAAAGGAGGAACCAAAGAGGTGGAACCCTAGGGTTTCCAAAAACTTGACTAGAAAATGGTGGGTGGCCGGTTGTTGGTGGTCAGAGGAATGAGGCTAGGGTTTTACTGGGTTGAATTTGTAATTTTGGGGAAGAATGGGGTCAAAATAATTTGATCCTTTTATTTATATGTTGATTGGGTCGGCCAAAATTAATGGGTCTGGGCTCCATGAAATGCTAATTATGGGCCGTAGTGGATTTTACGTCCCATAAATCATGGTTTCGTAGAATGTCTAAACTCTAACTTTGGGGACTGGGTTTTACAAACCAGTCTATGAATAGTGAAATTGAGTGTGACTCATAGAGTTGGTCGTAGAGACCTCCACAGTTAACCAATAAATAGAAAACTTACCTGGGAACGATGAGCCTCATTCATGACTCATAGTTTTATCTGCAGATCATGAAGTTGGCTGGTGGACTGGAGTGCACAATTTGTTGCTCACTGGAAGTGTTCTATAAGAAAATATACAGGTCGTAGATTTACATATGGCTTGTAGAACCAGCCATAGAAGCACTTCTTGATGTCTTTCAAGCCAAGGATGGTTGACTAAGTCGTGTACCTGCACATACTTCACAGAACACACTCTTACCCTATATGCAACCAGTCCAATATCCACAATTATAACCAAAATCTAAAAAATTAAACTACCTACAAGTCCAAAAAGCTAAAAACAAAATAAACTACAACTATTACATCAAATCTCTTGAGTTTGCCTCACACGTAGTGCCTGATTTATAGTGGCGGCACAACTTGGACAACTTGGTTACTCAGACTTCACCAAGTGCCCAAACATCCTTCTTTAAGTCATTTGGACTTTTTATTGATTCACAGATATTGAAGATAACTTCTTCATCATTCAATCTAAACCTGAGTTGGCTAGCTTTCATATCCACTAGTGCTGGACCAGTGGATAAGAAGGGCCTTCCCAAGATGATTGGGACTTCGAAGTCGACTTCATAATCTATGATCACAAAGTCTACGAGGAATATAAATCTCTCAACTTTGATGAGTACATCATAAAGTATCCCCACAGGCTTTTTCACTGTGCAATCAGCCATCAACAACCGCATGCTTGTTGGAGTAGGGGCTCCCAATCCTAGCTTCTTGAAGATCGCAACAGGCATTAGATGTATGCTGGTAGCGAGATCACATAATACCCTTACAAACTCCACATCTCCAATAGTATAGGGTATGGTAGAAGTGTGTGAGATCTTCTCGCTTTGGTACTAAGGATGAAACGGCCCAAAAAGTGCCTAAAATGTGCCTCGGAAATGACTATATTCGTAATTTTCATATATCTCAAAATTCATGAATGATATCGAAAATCTGACTTCATATTCGTGATCAGGAGGAAAAATTGAGTGAGAGATGGGTCTAACCCCAAATTTAGAGCAACCATAATAAAATTTTATTTTCCCAAAAATTTCTTATCAAGTATTGGTCCGCGTCCCTGGCGTGATGCGGCTAGGGTGCAGAGATATGTATTTTTGTTGCCTGTTCACTATTTTGGTCCAAGGATTTGAGACCTTGGGCCTCAGTCTTCCCACGTATAAAAACACCTATACTTAGTTATTTTTCGACCCCGTATCATTTAAGACATTCCCCAAAACCCTCTCAAACACTTAGCCAAATATTTCACTCAAATTCAAGTGTCCCAAACTCATTTCGGATCTTAAGAAATTCACTCAAGCTTCTAGTTCTCATTCTAATCTTCATCAAGGGAATCTCCCAAGTTGAGGTATGTGAGTTTCAACCAGTGGGTCCTTTCACCCATGGTTCCCAACCTTTCTTTCTATACAAATTACATGTTTTCAAGTTGATTTACTTATGGGTATTCTTACGATGAACTTGATTATAAACTATATTGGGTTTTTCGTGAAATGTAGACTATTTAAGCATGTTTTGAGCTATGAATCTATGTTCTATGATGAGATTTGATGAAGGGTTTTAATGTATCCTGCATAAGGGTTTTACCAAGTGTTGGTGGGTTGATTTACATTAAGTTTTCTCATATGATTTCACTCTTAAATTGTATGATTTTGAACTAGCTTTTAAGTTATCTCACATGATTTGGTGGGTTGATTTACATTAAGTTTTCTCACATGATTTCACTCTTGAATTGCATGATTACCAAAGAGGTGGAACCCTAGGGTTTCCAAAAACTTGACTAGAAAATGGTGGGTGGCCGGTTGTTGGTGGTCAGAGGAATGAGGCTAGGGTTTTACTGGTTCCGCAAAAGTTTGATAAAATGTCTAATTTAGGGTTCTTGAGTTATTGATGATCTAATGCATGACCTATGATTTGAATGACTTTATGATGATGAAACAAAGGTATATATATGTTGATTTCATGAAAAGTATCTATAGTGTTGCAAGTGATCACACCTTGTTGAGGAGGTACTATGCCTCAATCACCATGAATGGTAGGGTGTGACAACTATCAACCAATTGAGGGTTTGATACCTCAATCACTATGCATGGTAGGGTGTGACAACCATCAACCAATTAAGGGGTTGATACCTTAATCTCCTCTCCAAAGGGGTGGTAGACCTTGGATTATATAATGATGGTCTCTTATTACACATGTAATATGTTCTATATAAGCATATTTTTACTTCAAGCATTGATCATGCATGCCATGTTGCTCTTGCTTATGTATATGCATTTTGATTATGTTATCTATCTCTTGTTGCATTGTATCCTACATACTTAGTACATCTAAACGTACTAATGCATACTCTATGCCTACATTATATTACCATGTAGGAACTGGAGCTCCACTTAATCATCCTCTTCCACGTGGCTAGTACCATCTCTTGAAGCAAGCTTGGTGAGTCCTCAACTCCGAGGACAATAACTATTAATTTTATGTTATGTAAAGACTTTTTTTTCTTTGTTTAGATTCTTATGACTATGAGGGTGAGCCTAGAAAGTTGTTTTGGCCCCGCCCAATCTATGTTAGAGGTGTTTTTGGACAAGTTATGTATTTATGCTTTGAGCTTTGACTCCTTTGATGATTTATGCTATGAAAGACTTTCTTAGTCCCTTTATCCCTATTTATATTCTCTTATTGTTGTTTAATTGGTTCCGCAACTAAGGATATATAAATTATATGCTAAGAGGCTTATTTGGGATCCTTTTAGGTTCCCATTCGCCGTGTCTATCTAGGCCCTAGGCTTGGGTCGTGACAAACTTGGTATCAGAGCACTAGGTTGTTAATGGTCCTCGACACCCAATACACCACATCAATTAGAGTCTTATGAATGGTTGTGAAGTGCACCACAACTATGAGTAAGAGACTATAAGGCATTTCTATAGAAGTTAAGGTAAGGCTTTCCTCTAACGAATATTTATTGCTATGTTAGATCATGCTTATCCCAAGAGAAAGAAAAGCTCGTACACCTAAAGAACAACCGACTCATGAAGAGTTCTAGCAGGCTATTATCATGCTAGCTCAAGCTATGACAGATCAAATCAACCAAGGGGCCCAATCCCTTCATGCTCCTACTCTGGCATCTAGGGTAAGGGATTTCATAAGGATAAACCAACTAGAGTTTCATAGGTCTAAAGTGGATGAGGATCCTTAAGAATTCATTGATGAGATTTACAAAGTATTGTCTATCATAGGTGTTAGATCAGAGGAGAAAACAGAGTTGGTAGCCTACCAACTTGAAGGGGTGGCCCAAATATGGTTTACTCAATGGAAAGACGAGAAGGGGAACGAAAATGTGATCCTTTGGGAGGAGTTTAAGGTGGCATTTCTCAATCGGTTCTTCCCTCTTAAGATAAGAGTGGCCAAAATGATGGAGTTCATTAATTTGAAGTAAGGGTCTATGAGTATGAGGGAGTATGCCCTCAAGTTCAACCAACTCTCTAAATATGCTCCACAAATTATGGCCGAGCTAAGGTCTAGGATGAACAAGTTTGTGATAGGTATGTCTGACTTGGTAAATGAAGAATGTTGTGCCACCATGTTGATTGGTGATATAGACTTGTCCCACCTCATGACTTATGCCAAATAATTAGAAGGGGAGAAGCTTAGAATAAGAAGAGTGGTGAGGCCAAGAGAGTCATTTTTGAAGGAAAGTTCCAAGGTCCCAAGGGTAGCCGGTTTCATCAAGGCCAAGGGTTTTCAAATGCTCCTAATAGAAGGTTTCCTATTGATAACCCAAGGGTCCAAGGTGGTGTTGGTGTGGTGCCAAATCCTATGTACTCAAGGTGTGGTAGAGGCCATAACGGCCCATGTTTGAGGGACACTAATGCATGTTATACTTGTGGAGAAATGGGTCACAAGAAAATTGATTGTCCTTGTAATCTAAATAAGGGTAGAGATGGTCCTCCACAAGGTCGGGGTGCAAATGTAGCTTTTTTGGGAAGGAAAGGTCAACAGAGTGGTGCCTCAAGGCACAATCAATTCTATACTCTTCAAGGGAGGCAAGGGGTAGATGAGGTGTCCGATGTCATCACCAGTATGTTAAAAGTCTTTGGTTTTGATATGTATGCATGGGTAGACCCGGGTGCCACTCTTTCTGTAGATGAGGTGTCCGATGTCATCACCAGTATGTTAAAAGTCTTTGATTTTGATATGTATGCATTGGTAGACCCGGGTGCCACTCTTTCTTTTGTTACTCCTTTTGTTACCAAAAACTTCATGTTGAACCCAAATTATTGTACGAGCCATATGAAGTGTCTACTCCTATTGGTGCATCCGTTGTTGCTAGAAGGGTCTAAAAAAATTATCCCATTTTTATTTTAAATAAAATATTGCCCTTTGATTTTGTTGAGTTGGACATGGTGGATTTTGATGTTATTCTTGGGATAGATTAGTTGCATGCATATTATGCCTCTATTGATGATGGTCTCTTATTACACATGTAATATGTTCTATACAAGCATGTTTTACTTCAAGCATTGATCATACATGTCGTATTGTTATTATATTCACCCATTGCCTATGTATAAGTAGGTTCAAATTCAAATTCCCTAATGAACCCGTCCTTGAGTGGGAGAGTCATGATGTGGGGGTCAAGGGTAAGTTTATTTCTTCTATTAAAGCTCAAAACTTGATTTCTAAGGGGTGTCTCTATCTTTTTGTGAGGGTTAGGGATGTTGAGTCCAAAGTCCTTCCTATAGAGTCGGTCTCGGTGGTTAATGAGTTCCTAGATGTCTTTCCTAGTGAGCTTCTCGGTGTTTCTTATGAAAGGGAAATAGATTTTGGTAAAGACCTCCTTCCCGATACTCAACCCATTTCTATTCCTCCTTACTGTATGGCCCCGACGGAGTTGAAAGATCAATTGAGGGATTTGTTGGAGAAAGGTTTTATTAGGCCTAGCCAATCACCTTGGGGTGCACCGGTGTTATTTGTGAAGAAAAAGGATGGTTCTTTTAGAATGTGTACTGATTACCGGCAACTTGATTAAGTCACCACCAAGAATAAGTACCCTCTACAAAGGATTGATAATCTTTTTTACCAACTTTAAGGGGTAGTCACTTCTCTAAGATTTATCTTCGGTCCGAGTATCACCAAGAGAAAGTGAGGGAGTATGACATTCCTAAGATGGCCTTTCGAACTAGGTATGGGCACTATGAATTCGTGGTTATGTCTTTTGGGTTGACCAGTGCACCAGTTATCTTCATGGATTTTATGAATAGGGTCTTTAAACCCTGCCTTGATTTGTTTATGGTGGTTTTCATTGATGATATTTTGATTTATTCCCATAATGAGGAGGATAATGTGGCTCACTTGAGAGTAGTGTTACAAATCTTGATGGAGGAGAAGTTGTATACCAAATATGAAAAGTGTGAGTTTTGGTTGAAAGAGGTTGCCTTTCTAGGCCATGTTATTTCGGGTGATAGTATTAAAGTGATCCTAAAAGGACGAAGGTAATTAGAAATTGGCCTAGACCTTTGAGCCCATCGAATGTTAGAGGCTTCTTGGGCTTAGCGGGTTATTACCGGAGGTTTATGAGTGGGTTTTCTTCGATTGCTTCTCCTATGATTAAGTTGGTCCAAAAGAAGGCAAAATTTGTATTGAATGATGAGTGTGAAAAGAGTTGTAAAACTTTGAAAGATAAGCTTGTCTCTACTCCTATCTTATCTCTACCGAAAGGGTTGGAAGGGTTTGTTGTGTATTGTGATGCCTCATAAATTGGCTTGGGTTGTGTTTTGAAGCAAAATGGAAAGGTGATAGCTTATGCCTCTAGACAACTTAAGGTGCATGAAAAGAATTATCCTACCCATTATCTTGAATTAGTCATCGTGGTATTTGCCTTGAAGATTTGGCGTTATTACTTGTATGGGGTGCATGTTGATGTGTTCACCGATCATAAGATTCTCCAATATATGTTCACCTAAAAAGATCTCAAGACAACAAAGATGGTTAGAGCTTCTTAAGGATTGTGATATTAGTGTGCATTATCACCTCGGTAAGGCTAATGTTGTGGCCGATGCTTTGAGTAGGGTGTCTATGTGTAGCCTTGCACATGTTGGGGATGAGGGCAAAAAGGTGGCTAGAAAGGTTCATCGGTTGGCTAGGTTGGGAGTTAGTTGGAGGACATTGATAATGGTGGAGTAGTGCTGGTTGATGGTTCCAAATCTTCATTGATTGAGGAGATGAAGGCATGGCAAGATCTTGTCACCGTTGTGCTAGAGTTGAAGGCTTTGGTGAGAGATGGTAAGGTGGAAGTTTTCTCCTAAGGGGGAGATGGTGCCCTTAGGTACCAAGGTAGATTGTGTGTGCCTTGTGTTGGTAACTTGAGAAAGAAGATTTTAGATGAGGCTCATAATTGTTCCTATTTTATTCACCCCAGTTCTACAAAAATGTATGGAGATTTGAGGGACGTGTTTTGGTGAGGTGGTATGAAGAAAGACATTGCTAGGTTTATATCCTATTGCCATAATTGCCAACAAGTCAAAGCCGAATATCAAAGGCTGGGTGGCCTAGCCCAAGATATAGAATTCCTACATGGAAGTGGGAGGAAATCAATATGCACTTTTTAGTTGGGTTGCCTAAGACTAGAAAGCATTTTGACTCCATTTGGGTTGTGGTTGATAAAGCTTAGTACGGCCTTTCATCCTCAAACGAATGGTCAAGCTGAAAGAACTATCCAAACTTTTGAGGATATGCTTGGAGCTTGTGTATTGGAGTTTAGTGGTAGTTGGGATGATCATCTTCCACTCATTGAGTTTGTTTACAACAATATCATTCTAGCATTGGTATGGCTCCTTTTGAGCCTCTCTATGGTAGACGTTATAGATCCCCAGTTGAATGGTTTGAGGTAGGGGATATGGATTTGTTGGGTCTGGATCTGGTTATGGAGGCCATGGAGAAGGTAAGGTTGATAAGAGAAAGATTGAAAACAACCCAAAGTCGTCAAAAGTCCTATGCCAATGTGAGGAGAAGGGACCTTAAATTTAAGGTTGATGATTAGGTCTATTTGAAGGTCTCACCCATGAAGGGTGTTGTTCGTTTTGGTAAGAAGGGTAAATTGAGTCTAAGATTTATTGGTCCTTATACAGTGTTGAGGAGGATTGGTAAGGTGTCCTATGAGTTGGAGTTGTCCAATGATATGAATATGGTTCATCCAGTCTTTTATGTGTCTATGTTGAGGAAATGTGTTAGTGACCCAAGTGCCATTATACCTCTTGATGCTGTAGGTGTTGTTGAAGATAATTTGACTTACGAAGAGGTTCTGGTAGAAATTTTGATAGACAAGTGAAGAGGTTGAGGAATAAGTATGTTGCTTCCATCAAGGTCCTTTGGAGAAACCAACAAGTTAAGAGTGCTATATGGGAAGTCGAGGTGGACTGCAAATGTGATATCCCTATCTCTTCCATTTTACTCAAGCCTAAGGTACTAATTCAAGTCCCCTATGTGATTTCAAGTCTTATGTTTCAGCCCTTATGTCATTGCATGCATTCATGTTTACGTTGGCAAGTTCATGGTGATTTTGACACTTATGTTGAGATTTTTGAAATGACATTTAATTGCATTATTGCATTCATATGTTGGACTAAACTGATCTTGATTATTTCTCTCATATACATTTCTTTGATATTTGGGGATGAATATTTCAAAGGGGGATATATTGAAATGCCCCAAAAAGTGCTCCAAAATGTGCCTCGGAAATGCTCATATTCGTAATTTTTATATATCTCAAAATTCATGCATGACATCAAAAATACAACTTCATATTCGTGATCAGAGGGAAAATTGAGTGGAAAATGGGTCTAACCTCGATTTTAGAGCAACCACCGAAAGGGTTGGATTTCATTTTCCCAAAATTTTTTTATCCAATGTCGATCCGCACCCCTGGCGCGATGCGGGCAAGGCTCGTAAATATGTATTTTTCTTGCCAGTGCACTGTTTCAGTCCAAGGCTTTGAGGCATTGGGCTTAAGCCTTCCCATCCATAAAAACACCTATACTTAGTCATTTTTTAACCCCCTATCATTCAAGACATTCCCCAAAACCCTCTCAAACACTTGGCCAAATATTTCACTCAAATTCAAGTGTCCCAAACTCATTCCGGATCTTAAGAAATTCACTCAAGCTTCTAGTTCTCATTTCAATCTTCATCAAGGGAATCTCCAAAGTTGAGGTATGTGGGTTTCAACCATTGGGTCCTTTCACCCATGGTGCCCAACCTTCTTTTCTATACAAATTTCATGTTTTTAAGTTGATTTACTTATGGGTATTCTTACTATAAACTTGATTATAAACAATGTTGGGATTTTCATGAAATGTGGACTATTTAAGCAAATTTTGAGTTATGAATTTATGTTCTATGATGAGATTTGATGAAGGGCTTTAATGTATCTTGCATGAGGGTGTTACCAAGTGTCGGTGAGTTGATTTACATTAAGTTTTCTCACATGATTTCACTCTTGAATTGCATGATTTTGAACTAGCATTACACACCCATTTGCTAAAATGTCCGATTTAGGGTTCTTGAGTTATTGATGATCTAATGCATGACCTATGATTTGAATGACTTTATGATTATAAAAGAAAGGTATATACGTGTTAATTTCATGAAAAATATCTTTAGTGTTGCAAGTGACCACACCTTGTGAGGGGGTGTTATACCTCAATCATCATGGATAGTAGGGTATAACAACCATCAATTAATTGAGGGGTTGATACCTCAATCACCATGCATGGTAGGGTGTGACAACCATCAACCAATTGAGGGGTTGATACCTCAATCGCTTTTCCAAGGAGGTGGTAGGCCTTAGATTTGATAATGATAGTCTCTTACTACACATGTAATATGTTCTATATAAGCATGTTTTATTTCAAGTATTGATCATGCATGTCATGTTGCTACTACACTATCTCGTGCTTATGTATATGTATTTTGATTATGTTGCCTATCTCTTGTTGCATTGCATCCTACATACATAATACATTCAAACATACTAATGCATACTCTATGCCTACATGATGTTACCATGTAGGAATCGAAGCTCCACTTGATCATCCTCCTCCTCCATGTGGCTAGTTTTATCTCTTGAAGCAACCTTGGTGAGTCCTCAACTCCGAGGACAATAGCTATTGATCTTACATTATGTAAAGACTTTTTTTCTTTGTTTAGATGCTTATGACTATGAGGGTAAGCCTAGAAAGTTGTCTTGGCCCCCACCCAGTCCATGTTAGAGGTGTTTTTGGACAAGTTATATATTTATGCTTTGAGCTTTGATTCCTTTGATGATTTATGCTATGAAAAACTTCCCTTAGTCCCATTATCCCTATTTATATTCTCTTATTGTTGTCTAATTGGTTTTGTGACCAAGGATGAGTAAATCATATTCTCAGAGGCTTGTTTGGGATCCCTTTGGGTTCCCATTCGCCATGCACGTCTAGGCCCTAGGCTTGGATTGTGACAAAGGACCTTGTAGCAATTGCACTATAATGTTGAAGCTCTTGGAAGAGCTCCTGACTCATAGTACACTTCTTTGTAATCAGGTCATTTATAAATTTTGCATACCCTAGTATCTTCTCCAATGCTTCAATGAGAGGATGTTGATGGAGAGTTATTTCAGCATGGAGAGAAAGTGCTTGAACTTGCCCTCCTCCTCCTTCCTTTTGATTCTTTGAGGGAAAGGAGAAGGAGGTTTAGGAATGGGCTTTAGCTTCTGTGGTGCCTCTGCAGCATTACTCACCCTATCCTTGACATGATCATCTTCGATATTAGCATCCTTGACCTCAACTGCCTCCTCTCGAACATCATCATCATCTACCAGCATGGGGGGATCAGTGGTACTCTTGCCACCGTGAGTAGTAACCACCATGTATTGCCTCTCATTCTTTGGGTTCTGAACTATGTTTCTAAGTATTGTACCCCTCTAATGTTGGTTGAGTTGAGTTGACACTTGACCAAACTGTTGCTCAAGTTATTTGATAGCAAAAGAATGAGACTCGATTTTCTAATTTATACTGGAGATATCATATTTCATCCCCCTCAAGGTCTCATCTTGTGTCTCAGCTTTCTTCAGTAGATGGTCAAATATCTCTTTAACTATGGAACTACTAGCACCAGTATCAAGATTGTGTGGTGGCACATAAGGACCATTTCTGTAGCCATCTCTGTGACCCCAATCTGCATCTCTGTCCTAGCCCTTATTCCTGTTGTAGTAACCTCCATGGTTGTTTCTAAATGCGCCATCACTGTTAGGACCTTGGTTTCCTTGATCTTGGCGCCAATAGTCCAGATTGGACCCTTAGATGTTGGTATGGAAACCCCCCAAGGTCATGCATATTCTATTATTCTTTTGAAAGCCTAAGCAACCTAAATCTTTCCCTAATTCATTATGAATACTCAAGTCTACCACTATTGAACCACTTGGTGATTAAGCACTAACTTGACCTATACTGCATTAACTCATTCCTTATTTTGCTTCATCATCACTTCCATACTGGTATAGGTCTGGGAAAGCTCTTGCATTATCTCCTTATTTATTTTAGCTTGCTTCGAACCAATACTGACAGCACATAAGCTTTTGGTAGATGACCTGTCTCTTTGCCCCCATGCATGATTCATCTTGAACACCTTTTCCAACTTCTCAGCAATCCTTGCAAATGGTTGATCCAAGAACATGCCCCCATGATGGTATCAGAACATACTTGGTTATTCTTATCCAGGTCACAGTAAAAGATCTCTACCAAGGCATCATCAACAATTTTGTGGCTAGGGACACTCTTTAAGTACTTTGTGAATCGCTCCCATGTAGTATTGATCGAGTCACCAGGAAATTGCTCAAAGTTGTTGATTTGATCTTTCAACTTGAGCTTCTTCAATATTGGGAAGTACCTTTCCAACAAGGCCTTCTGCAACTCAGCCCAACTGGTGATCAAACTCTGTGGGATCTCAGATAGCTATAGCGTTGCATTGCTTGTCAGAGATTATGGAAAGACACAAAGTACCACAGCATCCATAGACAGATTCTATGTTGTCATTACACTTTTATAGATAAATGTAATGTTGTGTAGATGATTATGCAGATCCTCTTATAGTAGGCCCGCGAACTGTAACACCACGCACAATATAAGAATTGGTACTATCCATATGAAACATGATATGGACTTTCAAATTAGTTCCAATTTTAAAAGTGTTTGCATCTCGCGTTAAAGGGCGTCGTGTGTATCTAAAGTTTAAGAAA